>VZTY01000018.1:129592-144592 GCA_013400935.1 Turnix velox
AGGATAAGAGGTGGCTGATGCTTAAAATTTGAGTCCCATGCTGGTTTTGAAGCTGTGCTCTCCACTGTGATGGCTCAAGGAGTTTTAACTCATCAGGCTGAAGTTTAACAAACCAGTGTACTTAAGCAGCAGCAGTCTGTTTATCAACTTTAGGTTTGTTACTGTGTTGGAAAAAATCTTGGTTTTAGCATCACATTTGCAGGTATGCACACTGAGGATGTGCAACTGTTGGATTATATCAGTGTTTAAATAACAGACCTGATGTCTCTTGAAGTTGGCATTACCCACGTCTATGGCAGGCTTCAGTCTGTGGTGTTTCTTCTGTGTTGCTCTCCCTCCGTCCATGGTATGGCCTGGTTTGCTTGGCTTGTTTTTTGGCCCAGTGGTACATTTTAGCCATGATGTTCCCCACAACCTTTGTCAATCAGTGTTCAGAACTATAGGAAAGTTGCCATTCTGTCATATTCAGTTTATTACACCCAGCCTGTAAACTGATACCAAGTAAGAATTAAAATCCCAAAGAAGTCCAAGTCATAGAAAAGTTGCCATTCTGCCCAGAAATTAATCTGCCACCTGCCAGACTGGAGCCATTCCTTCACTTACTGGGAGCCAATCTGTGCTGTGCTAGAGCTGCTGGTGTGCTGTGCTGTCCTTTTAATTAAAATCTTTTCCCTCCTCTCCATGTCTTCTCAAAACAATTTTATCGCACTCAGAAACTTCAAGAGAACTTCCAGAAACTGTTCTTCATGTGTGTTTTTCACTGCTCCTTGTGTGTGTAGTTACCTCTATACATGAGGGGGTCTTGAGACACCCATTTCACAATGTGATTAAGCCCCAAGAAGCTGATATTCCTCTCATTTCTCCAGTGAGAAGGCAGTGAAGCACACATTTTCAGAGTGGATGTGGAAATGTGAGCATTTCTAAGGTGATTAATAACCCTTACAACCTTAAGGTTTGTCCAGTGTTCCTGGGATCTACATGTAGGAGCCTCTTGGGCATTTTTCAAAACACCTCATCTGGAATGTTTGGGAGAGCTGAAAGCCCTGGGGAGGAACCTATTCGTGGCTTAACTTCCAACATCTACACAGGTTTGGTGCTACCACCTCGGCTGCTTTCTAGAAATGACCTTGAAATATGTGGTGATTCTCAGCACAACTTAGATGCTGTGTGTGTGGGGCACAGGGGGATAATTAGATTTGGTGTGACGAGAGGGAGGGGATTGTCTGCTCTAATTGACTTTATTTTATAATTTATGGCAGGATTGCTCCTTGCCTCACTTATGCATCTTGTATTGTATAAATCTCTTTGTGTATTTATGTGGGAATATACATATTTATAGAATTCTAAGCATGTAAACCAGCCTGGTCTGTTCAAGCATCACAATGTTTCATCTCTCTAGGGAAGATTTAGTTTGCTGTGGTGTGGCAGTACTGGATTTTGGGTGGAATCTGTGATTCCATATCTCTGTGCTTGTGTGATGTACTTTTGATGAGTATTTTTCCAGCAACGTTAAGGGATTTTTTTGGCCTTTTTGAATAAGCATCATGCGAAGGACTAAGAAAACAGGGAAAAAAGTGCACCTCTGGCAGCAAGGACTGCACAATACAATCATTTTGGAAAACTTTCTAAAATGAGGGGAGGGGATAAAGATGCTTCACTCTGTGATTGAGATGAAAACAGACACTTGGGTAGTTTTACAGTATGTTTTTATACATTTCACAAACTAACCAACCTCCTCAGAATGTTTTTGGGTTTTTTTAACATTGTGTTGTTATTCCCTTGGATTTTTTGAGCTATTTTTTCAAATTCTCATCAGACATAGGAATTTGAAGCGCTGGCATTCTTTTTATTGGCTGTTTCTGTTAATTAACTGAGGATTTCACAGGACTTTCCCTTCTGCATTTGATATAAATCATGCCAGGCAGCTAACTTCTCTGCATGATTTCTCTGCAATAATTAAATCTAGCCTTTCCAGCTGCTATAAAATTTGCTGTTCCTCTCTGCTCACTGATGTTTTTTCATGCGGAAGACTTGAACTTTCCTCAGGGTTTTAATTCTTACTCAGAATCAATCTACAGGCAGTATGTAATAAACTGAGTGTTTTACTTGGTGGCCTGTGCTGAGAAATCAGCCTTGGCATTAATGCAAGCCTTGTCCTGATGGAGGAAGAGGCAAGACCAGGCAAACATTCCTCTACTGGCTTGGCTGGAGCTCTTTGCCTCTTGTTTCTTTGGCAAAAAAAACATGCTTCAGTAATTCCACCAACTGATAATGTTGTGTTTTCTGCACCTGTTCCCTCCCTTGGTGTGTACTAAGCATTGAAGAAGTTACTTGCATTAGGGGAAGTAAGAGAAAATACTGTCAGTGGGTTGTGGTGAGATACCTGTAAGTCAAAGGGAATGTTTGAGAGCCACTGAAGGAATTATGAAAAGTTTTCAGTGTCTTTGTAGTCTCTGTAGATGACTGGTAGTTCTGTATGTAACAGACAGTTGCTGTGGGAGAGAAGTCCTTGACTGAGGCTTCTCCATGGAATGTCCTGGTGGTTTCCGTGAAGACTATTTACAGCACTTCTGCATCAAGTAATCTTTCTCTGGCACTTACAACAGCCTTTTCTACAAAGTGTTATTCAACATGCTTACTGGCAATGGCCTCACTTGTTCAGAAGTTTTTGGAATGCTCTCTGTCTAGTAGGGTGGGTTATCAGTAAGGAGTCTTTACAGAACACGTTAAGATAATGGGAAAGCCTGAGTTGTGGCGTGCCCAAAAGCTGTCGTCCATAAGATTGCAAAACTTGACACATTAAAGGAATTTAGATGTACCCTCGCAGAAAAATAATGCTTTACACCTTTCGTTGTGGACGAGTTTCACTCTCTCTCATACTCAGATTTGAAAAAAGCGCTGCGGGTCGGGCAGGGTAGGCGTTCCAGCACCATCTGTCGGTACAAGGAAGAAAATGTTTTACTTTCCTTTCTAAACGTGTTTTTTGCGGTATAAACTCTTCAGCAGAGTGCTCAGCACGAAAGACTATTTTTTTCCTTTTTTCCAATTGAGGATTAACCTGTTCTGTTCTTCTACAATATGTTGACAAGTCCCACTCTGGAAAATTAGATTTATCATTTTCCTGAGTGGACGATTTTTAGGAATCGTTGTCTCATGTCAGTCAAAGGATACTGAAATGAAAAGGCTTATTTTTGAATGTCTGGTCTTGTATTTACATGAGCAGAGTTTAAATAGCAAAGTTCTACTTAGCACAGGTAATTGTGAATACTGGGTTGTGATGGGAGTGACTCAAATAGAATCATAGAATAGTTTGGGTTGGAAGGGACCTTAAAGATCATCTAGTTCCAGCCTCACTGCCATAGGCACGGACACCTCCCGCTGGAGAAACACTCAGCCACGAGGGTGGTACAGAGCAAACGGTTGTGGATAGGAATTATTTGGTGATAAACTCCAATTACTTTGTTTAGAACATTCAAAGGCCACAGTCGTTTGGGATGTTAATGCAGTCCACTTGGGAATGGCAAAATGGCATGCTTTCTTTATTTGTCTCCATGAATTGTGTTGTTTTGTTTCTCCAAGGAGCAGCCTGGCAGAGCCTGGAGAGTTGGGCAGAAGTCCCTCAGTGCCCAGTTCCTGGCATCAGGGCAGTGTGTGCCTCAGAACAGGGTCAGAGCAGTGCAGTCACACAGGGGAGCTTTGGCTCTCCTCAGGTAGCAGGGATCACAATTCAGACAGAGATTTGCAGTGCTCTCAATGAATTTCAGTTACTGTTTTGTCTCCTGGGCACTGCCTTAGCATTTTTGTGTTTGATTGTTGCTTTTACTCCCTTGCCTTAGAGCTATCAGCATAATTTGACACCTCTCCTACTGGCTAGTTGTTTCCAAGGACATTTAATATCCCATTGGTGTTTTCTCTCCAATTTGAAGAATAACTAGTCTTTTTTTTTAAACCCGTTTCCTCTGTTTTAATCAGTTTTCATCAGCAGAAGCATGTTCCTATATCCTCTGCCTTGTTCTGCTTTTCTTTAAATATCTTTCTGGCATTGAAACTGTGAACTTTATGAACTGGATCTTTCTAGTGTCTCACTTGATTCATTGAAAGAAATGTTTTTTGCCTGTTGTTTGCTTTTGCTTTAAACACAGCCTCCAATTTGTCTGTTAGAAATTTCAGACTCACTGCCAAGTAATCCCCTGCTGTCCTCCAGAGTCCCTTTAGCATCTTTCATTCCTCTGGCACTGAGACAGCTTGAGGAGAAGTGATTCAACTGAGGAGCTGGTGATTCAACTAAGTTCATTCTTAAGCTCTTCTAGGTAACCTTTGGGGGAATCCCATTTGGTCCCAGCTCTTGGTCACTTGTCAGTTCTCTTTTGTAACTTCTCTGCTGACACTTTGCTGTGGTGGCTTTGTCTTCTAAGAGCTCTTTTTATCCTTTGATCTTCTGTTAGGTGTACAGAGATACTTCAACGGGCTTACTCCTCCTGATTTGTTTGAAAAATAATTTATAACTGCCTTTCATGCCTTTATGCATGTGTTCTTCAAACTCCTTTGGTGTGCCTCATTCTGTTTTTAAAACTAACCTGCCATAGTTAACATATTTTTCTGTTTTCCTTCTTTGAACAGGCTGCATGAAGAAATGCTGTTTTCTTCCAGCCTCCTTTCTCTGCAATTTAACGTTTGTAGCTTTTTTGGGTCTTTTAGGAAGCCTTTTGATGGATGGCAAATGCTTTCTTTGAACTCCTAATATTGTATCTTTTTATACAGTTTTTGTGTTGTCTGTGAAAACATTTTCCATGTTTTGCTGCATCTTTTTATGCTCCTGTTATGAAAATGAAGCTAGCTAGCTAAGAAATTTCTTGCTTCAAATTAGATGTTCCCATCAGAAATGTTGTTCTCCCCTATTCATGAAAAATAAATCACTGGTGTTTACCTTGTTCATTATTCATGTACTCACTGTTACAGCAGCTTGTGCCGGGCTGCAGTTCTAAAAGTCTGAAGTAATGCAGTGCGCATGGAGTGTAAATTTCTTGCAGTAACAAAGCAAATATCTATTGTGCTTGACTGCAGTTTTTATTGTGAAATACCTCTCCAGAGAGAACTAGTGTTATTTCTGTACCTTTTTAACAACAGTGTGAGAAGATGTTCAGCTTGGAAGAAAAAAAATGGATGGCAATGCACATTCCTCCTTATGTGCATTATTGTATTAAAATAATTCTGATATTGGTGCTGGCAAGTTTGTATAAAATGTCAGGGTCTGAGCGTCCAAAGATGTGTATTGTCACTCCTCCAACTGGTAGATTGGACTTTATTCTACTGCTGTAAACGGCTTCTAACGTATTTTTACTTAAATTAAGCATGTATTTCTCTGTTATTATGTGATTGTTGATCTTTTTAAAAAAAATTTAAATCTATTATTTATCACATTGTTTTGTTTGATGAAGCTAAATGAGCTTTACTCTTCTGGGGCTTTTCACCCAAGGTGATGTCTGGATACTGTAGGTCATCCTTGTAGTTCTGGTCTGTGTCTGTTCTTAGAAGATTGATTCCTGCCGGGACATGAATGAGCAAGAGTAATTATGTTGATGAGTCCATTGTCCAGCCTATTATCCTGTCTTAAGCACTAAATACTTAAGGAAGAGTTTATGAAAACTCTCCCATGCTCCCATTTTTCTATAATTTGAAATTCAGGGACTTGATTCTTATTTGCCAGAAATTATGATCATGTGCCTAGTTCCCCTCAGGGATCACTCATCCATTTGCCTGGTGAAAGTTTGCAATCCCACCGGCTTTTGTTAAGTGTTTCACTGAGTTAATTGCAAATATGTTTTCACAGCACTGCAAAGCTAGTTGAGTTTTGCTGAACTGTCTGTCAATGCCATCTCATTATGGCAAAAAGGAGTCAAGCTGAAGGTCCTTTCAGTACTAGCTTTTCAGATTCTTCCTTTACCTTTCCTTTGTCTGCTTTACCTTTTGCTTTTCTCTTGTGATGTTGGTCTAGAGAAGTCCTTCCTAACCTGGGTCTTATAAATGAAAGAAATGTGCTCATGGGTGGAAAATTTGCACTTACTGGTATTTTGAAAACTTTGATGGAATAAAAAGTTGGAGTATGTTTCTGTTGTAAATAAAAACACCTTCAATGGGAAGGTGTAAATGTAAATACCAAAACCATTCTGAAAAAAAAAGGCAGGTTTAGCATGAGATGATAGTTACAGGTTTTGTGTAACTGCAGGAACCCGAATCTCATGTAACACTCTTGTTTTGGTAAAACAGTGGTGAATCAAACAGTTTATAATAACATTAACTTCCAGATAAAATATTTTCAATCAGTTCTTGTAATTCCAGAATTAGCAGAAACATTTATGTCTTTAGATTCTTCCATCAAAGCAGGGGGGAAGTGAATTATTGAAAAGATAAAAATAAATTTGTTTGCCTTCTGTCAGAGTTCATATCCACAGCCAACCTTGATAGAGGACCAGAATGATTTAGACAAGTTTGCTTTGGAGATTCATAACATATGCTCGCTGGACAGAATTGAGTTATCTCTGCGCTGGAGAGTAAGTTATTGTAGCAGGAGCTGACAGAGATGAAGATAACTGAGGGAAATTCAATTACCTTTTAGTGTTTTCCTTCTAATAGGATTCTTAATGTGAAAAAGATCCTTAGATGATGCGCCGATGTTGCTCTGTGAGATCTGCTTTGATACCTGCATCCAGAATAGAGTGAACTCTTCTTTTCAGGCCTTCATTAAGGATGAGATATACATCTGATTGCTAAATGGGCATTAACTTCTCATCCAACGTGTTGTCATTTGTAGCCCAGATGTACTTGACGGTCTCCTCCTGGAAGCAATCCTGGATATTCTCTCAAATACAGTTTCATTTTTGAAAGTATATGTTTTTTATGAAAATCTTGTTTAAAACAAGGATTGGAAATAGCTGTAAAATACTTTCCTATATTCTAGTTTTGTTTCTGCACATTTAAATGTTTCCTCAATTGGCAAAAGCACTCGTGTAGCAAATACTGCTTAGGGCTGGCAGCTCATCTCACTGGGCTGCAGCTGGCTTTCACCTCAAACCTCTGCAAGTGTTAGGGTGGTTGTGTTCGTTTCCCTTACTTGTAAGAAAAATAGTGTCTTATAGTTGAGGTGAAAAACCAGATGTGACTCTGCAGCTGCTTGTAAGGAAACATGACCATGGACAAGTCTGAGTGCCTGCAGTATGTTTTCTTTCATTGGTCCAAGCATGTATCCTCCAAAAGATTCCATCTTTATGGCTCTAACCTGACCAGCTTTGGAAAGTAAAATCCATGTTGTTTATCTGGTGAATTATCCAGGTGCTGGCCCACTGATATTTCTATAAAAGAAATGTAGAAATTGGATTGTCATGTCCCATTTATTTGCAACTCCAGAATGGGTTTGGCTGTGCCTGAAAGTGGGATTTTACAGTTAAATTGCAAAAATTATTTGTAGTAGACAAGGCTTGATTGAAGTCTGTCTGAAATCCAGGGAAGGAAATGGTGGCAAACTGTAAAGCCATCCCCAGCCAAGGGTGATATTCCTAATATTTTATTTCTGAGTAGCCCTATACCTCTTTCCAGGAAAGGGAAGAAGACAACACTGGAAATTTCAGTTCATAAGAAGACCTGGAAGATCCTTTCCCATTGCTCCTTCTGTCTCGCTGCTTAGCACTCCTAGCTTTTCACCTTAGCCTTCCTAGATTAGCTTTTAAATGGGAATCACTAGCATGGATTTTCTGACTCTGTTTCTTCCCTCTTCATCTGACTCTTATAGGAGAGTTTACAGAAGGAGTCTACCTACTGATTTATCTCTCTTCGATCTAAATAGAAGTCACTTTGGGATAGTCTTATGTCATGAAGTCTATCGGGCAGTTTGGTTGCTCTTCACATGATCATTATGAACTGAGGAATAAACAGAAACCTCATGAAGGGGAAAGCATTTGGGCATATCTGCATCAAGGTCTGTCATTTGGGTTCAAAAAGAACATTTGTCTCTGAGTATTGTTTATACCAATGGTTAACAGTGATGCTTAGAGTTTGAACATTGGAATGATGTAGGGCACGTGTAGGAAATCCCAGCTTCCAACAAGCATTAAGAGCTCACACTCATTTGTGTAAAACTTGATCTTGGACTGGGAACTCAGGGTGCTGCTGTAGCAAAAGTAATATCAGTTAGATAAACATCAACGAAAAAGGTAAAGGAAGTCTGTGGTACTGCAGCATAAATCTGATGCTGTTTGTCTCTGCTCTTTACTGTTTATTCTGTCAGTTGTTTTTTATATCCAGTTGAACTCTTACTAGTTTGTCTCATTTCCCTACTCTACTAAACTGTATTAATTCAGAAACTGAATCTCGGTAAAAGAACTGGTTGCCTGGCATTAGCCTGTGTTTACTGAAGCTTAATACTGTGAGAATCAAAGGTAAAAAATAAAGCTGGGGTCTGAGCACAGATTTAAAACAGATGTTTCTTAAGATCCTTGCATTTCTCTCTAATCACTAGCCCAAACGGACTCTGGTAGAATTTTTTTTTCTGGTTGTGACCATGGTTTTACCAGTATGTGTCTGGTGTGAACTAAGTCAACTGTTGGTGTCTTTTCCTTTTCTTGTACTTCTAAATTCATCGACTTTGTTTTTCTGGTTTTTCAGTTTTTGGGGTTTTTTCCCCAGGAATGCCTGCCTACAAAAAAATTTTTTTTTTTTTCTCCTCCCACCCTTCTCCCTCCCCATTTGTGTAACAAACAGTTGATTTAAATGCAGATTCTTTTTAATCATCAAATCACATAAAAGGCTGGAGAAGTGGATAAATGAGGTTTAGAAAGGACTAGGTTGTGGAGATGAGGAGCCATTGCATTGTGTTCAGTCCATTAAAACAAGAAGGAGCAGAGGAGATACTTTGATAAGTGTTGTGCTGGTGTTAACCTTGATGGCTATTATCGGGGGGATGATGCTATATCTATTTCATTGGCTTAAGCTTTTTTCATGCTGAGAGAAATCAATACTTGGAGTCGCTGGATGACAGAGGCATCACTTCAGAATTGACGGTGGCTGTCAGACGTTGTCATTGGGTGACTTTTGTTCGCTGTTGAGGTTTTAAGCTTTCATTTTTCTAAGTCTTATTCAGGAGCCTTTGTAAGATATCCCTGAGTAGCGGTTTTTGGTCCAGACTTTAAACTTCAGGTCAGAGGTCAAGTGCAGAGATCTATGAAAGCAGAGGGTTGAGGAGCTACTTCATTTACTAAAATATCCTTATTTGTAGGGAATTTGCCTTAGTGAGGAGCCCAGGCATTATCTCACGGATGAATTTTCTTCTTAAATGACTCTGAGATGGATCATTCACAAAGCAAGAAGCTTTTAGCCAAACTGGGCAAAGGAACTGGTGTGTGGAAAAGTGTTCACTAATCTCTGAGTTGAAGATTAAGAGTAAAAAAAGTGAAATATTGCTTTGAAAAAACCCACACTGTTAAATTGCTCCATAGTCCCAAATTGTTGGGACCGCAGAAGCGCATGTGCTGAGCAGAGGGAATCTTTTACTTGGTGTTTTTATAAAGGTGAAAGATAAAATAGTTCTGAAAACAGAAGATCAATCGTTCACTGAAATACAGACAAACCAAGTAGACTAATCCACCTTGTCAGTATTTCTGGAATATTTCCTGCATGCAGAATGTAATGTAGTTTCATAGCTATAACTCAAGCTTTTGGATGACCTTCTGCTCCTTTAGAGTTACAATTCCTTAAAAATAAATCTTTAGACTTGCTCAAAAAGCCTGCAGGGGAGGGGCGAGAGGAAAAATCCCTGCTCCCCTCTGTGCTAATGACAGAAGTTTCTGTCCCATCCTGGAGCAAGTGGCAGAGAACAAGGATCTTCCCTCTTCTCTCTGCCCTGTCTGAGGGTTCTGCTTCATACACTTCCCCTTTGGAAAGCTGTGAACAGCCACTGAATTTCAGGCTTTTTGCTGACAGTCTGCAGAGTGAAAATAAGTTGTCCTCCTTTCAGTGCATTTTGTTTCACAATCTGACTGCAATATTGTCGTGATCATACTTTCATTGCACACTCACACAGATAAAAAAGCATTAGGTAGCACAAAGCACCAGTGGAAAGGAGGTCTGACACATTTGTTGGCACACAACTGTGTATCTCGTTGTAAAACCACCCTCAAGTAAAAGAAAGAAGAAATAAAACCATAAAAATTAATGTTTGAGTTTGCTCACAAATGAAAATCCATCTGAATTTTTATTTTATATAAATGGAGCAGTTGGAATTGAGGGTGAGGTGTGAGCTTCTGCCACTCTGGGTCCTGCTGCTGCAACTCTGAAGCAGTGGATCAGGTCAACCTGAAGGCATCTGGAGAAGGAAAAAATGCAGCAGAGAAATGGAGGCTTTTTAGCGCTTTCAGGACCATCTAGTGGTGACCGGCTGCTTCAAGACTGGTCTTGCTCTGTTTCTTTCTTCCCTCCTTTATTAAAAATTATTGGAGAGGGAGAAATAGCTGCTTTTTTGCTGAATGTTTGGCATGTGCCCTGGGTAGAAGAAATAGGGCAGTCGGCAGACCACCTGTAGGGTAAGTCTTGCAGAACTTTCTTACTGTTAATAACCACACACGTGTGCCAGGAGTGTGGCAGAACCCTCACTGCTTTCTCTTATTGTTTGTAAAGCAGAGATTATAAGGAGTGTGCTTCAGGGAAAAAGCCCCTCCTGTAACCACCTTGTAATTTTCTGGCATCACTGTGGGTGGGAGATCTCTGTTCTAATGGGTAGTAACAGATTCCCATTCATATTAAATCCTCAGTTTGCTGAATCCTGAATATTTCCATTTTGGAATGGGCTGGTTCTGTTTTCAGGGAAGTTGACATGACAATTAAGTACCATTTTACCCTTCCTTTGAATGTCACAGCTCCACTTGGAAAATATTTGTTGGTATTTAATGAAGGATGCATTAAAAATCACATCACAGAGAGACTTTTTTTAAGAGGTACAAGTTCATTATATCTTTTACAAAACATTCTAGTTTGATTTCCATTTTATCATGTTTTAAGGTCAAATGTGACTTTAATGTTCCATAAAGAGACAGAGATTGATAATGGGGAAAGAATAACCCTCTAATGTGATTTATATCTATGGATTTTATGTCAGATATGAAAAGTTGCTGTTCAAATTGTAAAGGAGGATCCATTAAAGAGCACTTTAAAACATTTTACTACTTAGCTTACCTTACCTGCTTGTTTTTAGAATTCTGCCCTTTCAGGCAACTTTAAAATAACAGCTTATGAAACATTTACAAAGTACTGAGAAGAAGTGGGAGCCATGATGTGTGATAAGAAGAGGAAGGGATTGTAAAAAACAGCAGGATTTAAAAAGAACTAGAAAAATCTCACTTAGTGTGGGGTCTGACTGAGCCATCTCATGTTAGTGGAGGGAGATGGTAAGTCCATCCTGTAGCAAAACCAAAGCCAGGTCTTGATTTCTCATTGCCTTGAAGTTGGCTGCTGGTTCTTCACTCCTCCTGGATGTCTGCTCATTGGGTGAGCATCGTTCTCAGGTCTGGGACAAATTAGGAGGAAACTTGTAAATATGATAAAATAGTTCTTTACAGTTTATTCACCTCTAAGTGCATTTTTGTTTTGCAATGTCTGTGAAAATCTACACAACCCCAATTTTTATTTTACTTGTTTTTTTCCACTTTCTTACTTTTTTTCTCACTTCATACACCGTGTGTATGTACGTACATGCATCAGTAACAGTTGCAGCCTGCCTGATGTTTAGTTTGCTGCAATTGTCTAATGCTTGTGTGTATGTTCACTGCTACTTCTCTAATTGTAAAAAGCATGATGGTATTGTGCTGTTACCTAAGCTCCAGGAAATCATGGCACTGGTGCCTGCATCAGCTGTGCTTCACAAAGAAGATGATCTTTTTTTGGTTGTTAGGCAGGTGTTTGTGTCTATCCCATGCTAACTAGATCATGGAGTAATCCAGTCACTGGCAAAGGNTTAGTTTGCTGCAATTGTCTAATGCTTGTGTGTATGTTCACTGCTACTTCTCTAATTGTAAAAAGCATGATGGTATTGTGCTGTTACCTAAGCTCCAGGAAATCATGGCACTGGTGCCTGCATCAGCTGTGCTTCACAAAGAAAAAGATCTTTTTTTGGTTGTTAGGCAGGTGTTTGTGTCCATCCCACGCTAACTAGATCATGGAGTAATCCAGTCACTGGTAAAGGCTGAAACACTTTGATGGACATGAGCTGTGGAGTGGCCAGATGAAAGCTGAAATTAGGGAGTGCTGAAGTGGGGAAAAGGCTTGACTGTGAATTTGTTGTGGGTCCTGGTGTGCAATGGTTTGGTGAAGAGCTGATGGGAATTTGGTGCTGGTTTGTTTGAGTTCTCTATTGACAGGTTTTCAGAAGATCAGCAAACCCAAAATTGGTAATGAGATGTTGTAACAAAAAATATTTAGTAGTTCTGAGTTATGTTTGTAAGTGTGATTTCCAGCTCTTGTTTGCTAGAAGTTAGTTTGGGGTCCTGATGTCTGTATACAAGGAGCAGTATAGGCAAGTTCTCACCTTATCCATGCTGGTCTGTAGATGTGGTCAGCTTGAAGAAGACACATGATAACAACCAATTCAGCCTTCACATGCATTGTGTCTTCTGTCTAGCTCAAGCGGTGCATGTTTTCTCTCTGTTTTTTATAATTCTCAAAGGCTGCAAACAGTGGTGAGTGGCTGGCTCCCCTAATCTACTGAAGGTGGCACCTTGCTGACTTTCAGTACTCTCAAATTCACCTCAGTTTTGATGATGTTATTCACTTCCTTCATTATAAAATAAGTATTTTGTTCTGTAATCAGAGTCAGCATTTGCTAAATCCTGAGAATGGGTGCTGTGGGATTGAAGAGCAAGCCTGTGCTGAGCACTTAAGATGGATTCTCTGCAGGCAGCTGAGAATCCTCACACCTGGAAAATGGGGTTAATTCTTGTTTCTCAGGGTTTCATGTAAATACTTAATTAGCAAGTACTTCAAAGTTCCTTTGGATGGTTACACGTAAAACACCAAGTAATAAATCCTTTATTTTCTTCCTAGTCTCTGTGTGCCCAGTATTCTGCTGACAAGCGGGAAGAAGAGAAGATGTGCCATCACTTGATCACAGCAGCCAAGTACCGGGACCAGGTGACAGCAACTCAACTGGTCCAGAAAATCATCAACATCCTGACAGACAAGCACGGGGCCTGGGGGAGTTCTGCACCAAGGTAAAAGCACTTTTGTGGTGGCTTGAAGTATTTTTAAGAATGAGGCCATTCTCAGGTATGGTCTTGTGACTGGAATGAATGTGTTGTGCCCAAATTAAAGGTTTTTTCACACATTTGATTTAAAATCACAGTGATATAAAAAAGGCAAAATGCACGCGTCTGTACTGAGTGGGGGGGAATGCTAAAAGCATAGGAGAAGTAAAACGGGGATTCTCTCATGTCTATAGATGTGGCTACAACATTGTGGCAGAATTGAGTGTCTGGCTCTACCCCATCATTTATTTGAAAAAACTTCTAAAAGTAAATGTTTTCTTAAAACTTGCTTTCTTCATGATGCATTACATGGTTCCAGATTGAACCACAATTTAGTAACTTGTTTTCTTTTCTGCCAGACTTTAAACAAACAGACAGAAATGCATTATTTTTAAGTTAGAGGGAAATAGCAAGTTTTGTTTTGGTAATTTTAGGGTGAAAGCAGCAACACCAAGCTAATTCCTTTTTTGGAATTCTCAGGATGTACCTTCATTACAATGATTCCTGTCCAGCTTCTTTAACACGAGTCACAGCTGAAGTTTTACTTGCAAATCTAAAACACAAGTTCAAGTCCTTGTATTACATCCTTAATTAAAGCTGAAGAATAAATGAAATATATTTAGGCTGAAAGATAAGCAAGTTGAAAGTGCCGGGATGTTCAGATCCTGCTCTTGGAATGTGATGAAACAATAAGCAGCAGAGGAACACACCAGTAGGACAGCAAACTGTTTTTCCCTGTAACCTTTATTGTTCAGTTACTGCTTGTTTTCTGGAAAGGAAAAAAAGCAAAACCACAAAACACAAGCAGCAATAATTTCTATAATCTACAGTTACAAAACTGAAAGCATTAAACTTAAGAGTCATAATATCACGGCATAGAATATATGTTTCCCATAAATACCAGTGTCGGATTCAAGATTAAAAGGTTAAAAAAAAAAAAGTTATAATAAACTTTTAATCACATTTTTCTTTTGTTGAGTAAACTAGGCATAAATATAAAAATACTCTTTAAGGAAACAAAATACAAGATTGTAAAACAAGCAGTCTATTACAGCATTTCTGGGACTTTTTAATTACTTCATTCTATACAATTTTAAAGTAATATAATTTTCCAAAACCAGATTTCTCAAAGTACTTTGTGTGTGCATGTTGTTTTGGTGAGTATTAACCTCCCGGTTTTGTCCATCTCTTTTCTGCCTTTTGGTTTCAAACTATCATTTACTGTCTTCAAAGTGGGAAGCAGAGAATTTCCCTGTCTCGGTGGGTGAGCTTGGTTTGTTAGGATTACTCTGGTGTAGCTGGTGAAGGAAAAGTGTAATCCCTTATGTATTCCCAGCTTGAAGGATGGCTGTTTTCTGGTAATCCTCAAACAAGGTTTGTGTAATCACCTTGTAAATTAGAAAGCATGCAAAATATGGACATGATAATTTCTGTTTTATCATAATGATCTACAGCACAATGGAAATAGCAGGTAATGCACTTTGCCGTGCACCTAACGTAATTCTGGGAACTAAAATGGCATTAGAGACAAAGCAGAATCTCTTTATGGGAAAGGCAGAATGCATTTAGTCATCATAAACACCTAAAAAACAAATGTAGGCAATGACTGTAATTCTTATGAAATATTTTAGTGAGGAGGCTAAATTAATGTTTTCTGGCATGCATTTTATTTTTCTCCCCATGTATCATGTTAGCCTTTTCTCATGTAAATGTAATA
>VZTY01000018.1:147092-149359 GCA_013400935.1 Turnix velox
GGTGGGGGGAAAGGCAGGCAGAGGCAACCAGCATGAAGAAAGCCAGAGACAGGTTTTTTAATGGTTCCTATGAAATAGGGAGGATTACACATTTCTGTTGAGATGTGGTACTTTTGTGCTCTGTTTTGTAAGGTGCTTTGGAAATAAACGCCTGTGGGTTGTGCAGAGCTGCTTCCCACTGCACTGAGAGATCTCCTGTGTTTTAATGAGTGAAGATGCAGACTGGTTTTGGGCAACCTCCACTGAGTTGTCATCGTCTAGATAGATACAGCTTTTCTGAACTGGGATTGATAAATAAATGTATAAACATGGTGTGCTTCAACAGCTTCAGATCTTGTGGATTACAGTATTTCTCTTGGGAGAGAGTAACTCCTCATTTTCTCTCAAAATTTGCCTGTGTTGGTGGAATCCAGATTGTACCTATCTTCCGCTGTGACATTTTCCAAAGAGGCAGCTTCAAAGATAGAGGTGAAACTGAGATGTGAGGTGGTGTCTATTAAACATCAACTTTTTTTTTTTTTTCCTTAACCCAGGTCTAATATACTGAAATACTGGGCACAGCCTTCTGTCAGGAAGGGGCAAGTTGAGAATTTTAAGTGAATTTCTCTGCTTTTATTCCAGAGGTGTTAGGTTTTAGTGGAGATCAATGGACTGAAACGTATAAAGAGCTGTCACTCATGAGGCTGGATGCATCAGCTTCAGGGAAGAGCAGATGATGATAATTATAATGAAAAAATTCTCATTTTAGAGGTTATATTTCTATTTGTTTGCAGCTTTAATTCTTCACTGCTTGCAGTGATGCTATTTATTGCCTTGATTTTACTAAGTAAATAGATCATTACAGCAGAGTTAGTCAGCAGCTTGGCTGCGGTAGTACAGACTCATCCAACAAATCCTAAAGGTACTGAAAGTCAGAAAGGTGCCATTGACAGAGTGGAGAAGGTAGATAAAGAGATCAGGAAGCTTAAATGCAGTTGCATCCTAGAATTTTCTTGTGTCTGGGATTTCTTTTGATCTTGAAGGGCCGAGTGTGGATCAGACTGAACTCTGTGGATGCTTTCTTCAAGGGCAATGGTGGGACTAATTAGGGAGCCTACAAAGTTTGAAGGACCAAATGTCTTCTCCATGAAGAAGGGTGCCTTACAACGGTTTAAGAATGGTGTAAGTCAGTATCTCAGAGGTCGAAGTGAAAACTCTGAGAAGTTACACCTTCCAGAGCAAACTAAAGAAATGGGCAATGTCTGCATTTAATAATTTAGGGAAAGAGGACTTGATGCTTCTGTGATACAGTGGAGTGGAGATGGAGGAGTCTTGAGTTTATCCATATCCTGAAGGATTCCTGCCTGGGGTCTTCTTTATTTTTTCCTAAATTACATTCCTGTATCTATTAGCTACTATTGTAGAGATGGTGGAGATGAAACCTGCTGGGGAAAGATGCTTTGGTGGCAGTTAAATTACATTTTCTTCAATAGCTTGAGAAAGAAATCCTGTTATCTTTTATTATTTTGCAAATAAAGTTAACAATGTATCTTTCCTGTGTATTCCTAAGGCAACTGCTGCTACTACAGGTTTTTATCAGGAAGCATCGGCCAGGTTTGATGGGGCTTTTGACTAGATAAAGAATTATTTAGAAATGAAGTGTGAAGTAAGTGGACCAAGAAAAGACTGACAGATTGCAATAATGGAAAAAATGTCTCTGCATCTGATTTTGAAAAATTCCAATTTGCTAATGTGTTTTGGTGGGTTTTTTTTAATGTGGATGCATCTTCCCGCTGAAGTGCTGCTTCATGGAGGCAAGTGCAGCACTGCAGAGGGTCGGGTGATGAATCAGGAAGGAACAGGAGCGAGAGGAGTCCTTACAGAGTGGTTTTATGCTAACATTTACTTTTGAAAGGCTAAACGTTGTTGTTGAGATTAACAAGAATAACAGTGATCTGACATGTGTATGAATGTATGGTGCTGTTGGTAAAGTTTTCCATATGCCGTGCTACCATGTGGTTGTATGACCTTTCAGATGTCACTGAAGTTAAATTTTTCAGAGTTCTTTTAAAATATACACATGCACATATATATATTTATATGTCACATGCACATATATATAGACTACATATACACACACTTCTTTAACAATTTTTAATTGTTGAAAAATTCAAAAATCTCTTTAGGCTGCTTTCTGAACCAGATAATTCCCATGTGAAGTGACAGAAACATCTGTGTAGCTTTTTAAGTGAATAAACACATAGAATCTGATATTTAAAATATTTTTT
>VZTY01000018.1:149370-189488 GCA_013400935.1 Turnix velox
AGAATCTGATATTTAAAATATTTTTTTACACACTTTCATTTTTACTTTCCTTTCCATAGGCTTGGGAATTTCCTGCTTCAGCCTCACACGTGCCAAAGCACAAATGAAAAGAAGTTCTGAATGTTCTGTGATTATTTTATCATAGAATCATAAAATGGTTTGAGTTGGAAGGGACCTTAAAGATCATCTAGTTCCAACCCTGCTGCCATGGGCAGGGACAGCTCTCACAGGTTGCTCAGTGCCTTGTCCAACCTGGCCTTAAACNGAGTGGTTTTATGCTAACATTTACTTTTGAAAGGCTAAACGTTGTTGTTGAGATTAACAAGAATAACAGTGATCTGACATGTGTATGAATGTATGGTGCTGTTGGTAAAGTTTTCCATATGCCGTGCTACCATGTGGTTGTATGACCTTTCAGATGTCACTGAAGTTAAATTTTTCAGAGTTCTTTTAAAATATACACATGCACATATATATATTTATATGTCACATGCATGTATATATAGATTACATATACACACACTTCTTTAACAATTTTTAATTGTTGAAAAATTCAAAAATCTCTTTAGGCTGCTTTCTGAACCAGATAATTCCCATGTGAAGTGACAGAAAAATCTGTGTAGCTGTTCAAGTGGAGGAATAAAAAGAATCTGATATTTAAAATATTTTTTTACACACTTTCATTTTTACTTTCCTTTCCATAGGCTTGGGAATTTCCTGCTTCAGCCTCACACGTGCCAAAGCACAAATGAAAAGAAGTTCTGAATGTTCTGTGATTATTTTATCATAGAATCATAAAATGGTTTGAGTTGGAAGGGACCTTAAAGATCATCTAGTTCCAACCCTGCTGCCATGGGCAGGGACAGCTCTCACAGGTTGCTCAGTGCCTTGTCCAACCTGGCCTTAAACACCTCCAGGGAGGGGGCATCCACAACCTCTCTGGGCAGCCTGTTCCAGTGTTTCACCACCCTCACAGTAAACATCTTGTTATTTATATTTTAAAATATTTTAATTCAGCAATTTTTTTAAATTGTTGAATTAAACATGTATTGTGGCAGCGCAGATTCCTGCAGTTCCTGATTCTGCCCTGAGAATTACTGACCAGGGCCAGGCAGAGTGCTCCAAAAATAACTTTTTGATTTATTATTGCAACTAATTATGAAGAAACAAGGAAAGGCAAGAAACTTCACACTGAGAAGCACAGATTTCCACTGTTGAGACTTGGTGAAATTATTCTTTAGGAAGAAGAGGAAAAATTTCTTGTATATTTTCTGATCCTTCCAGGGCTTCCAGCTGATGTTTAACACCATAAATAGCAGCTACCCCTTTTAGCATGAATTAAGACAGTTCATAATATGCTAAAGTCCTTAATATAGAATTAATGCAGAAGAAAAAAAGGTTTTTCAGCACAGTGGGTTACAAAAAGCAAGGGTGCAGGTAAATAGCAAGGCGACGTGAAAATGCGGAATTAACACCTGCTTCTTTTGGCCTCTGAGTCTCAGCTTTTGCCTGAATTACAAACTCATTTTGATTTTTGCCACATGAATACTAAAATGCTTTATCATTCAAATCAGGATTGCGTTGTGGGAGAGTAGCACATCTGTGTCGACTGACTCATTTTGTGGAGAGAATGCTCTGCTTCTGATCCACCAGCCAAGATCTGCATTGTTCTCCTGTCTTTTGTCTTGGTAATTTAATGAAGTTAAAATTTTGAAGTTCAAAACATAGGCTGTAAACAGAGAATTTTTATCTGGTGGGGTTCTGGCTTCCCATTTCCCTCAGGAGCTGAGGCATCCCAGGAGCAGGGAGGTGTTTGAGTTCAAATTGTCTGGTTCAAGTTTGGATGGAGAATTTTTTGCTGTCTCAAGAATTTGGGGGCTTATTTTACAGAAAGCAAAGGCAGCTTAATGAACTGTTGGCTTTTCTGAGCTGAAGTGTAAATTCAGGCAGCAAACTTCTAGCAGATCATTGAATATATTGAAAGAGAACAGAAAGGCAGCTGAGTTGATGCTCAGTGCTGTTGGCTACATGGGCCTGCTCAGAGTTTTTGCCTGTATAGAAAAGTATACTTCAGCCAGCCCTCTCAGCCTGACCAGGGGAAGGCATTTTCAGTATGTTCTTTGTGGATGAGCACATTCCCTTTGTGTGTTTGTGAAGTTATTGGATGTGTTTGATTGGAAGGGCTCTTCCAAGGCCATTGAGTCCAACCTCCTGCAGTTAGCAGGGACATCCTGCATTAGACCAGGTTGCTCAGAGCCTCAGCAAGCCTGGCTTTGGATGTCTCCAGGGATGGGGCCTCCACCCCCTCTCTGGGCAACCTGTTCCAGTGTCTCACCCACCCTCCTTTCTCTTATCTGACCCTGCCCTAGTTACAAACCATTGTCGGTTGTTAGTTCAGTGATGTCTTAGCTTTCTGCCTTCCTCTTCTCAATGGCTTTCTTTATGCTATTCAGGAGAGATGCAAAACATGTAATGGCAGTCTCCTTCTTGGTAAATATGCTCTTTCTAATTTAATGATTAGAGAAGCTCAAACAAACAAAAATGAGCTAAAAATGAGCCCAGAGCAAAACTCCTGTAAACCAGAATGCTCTGAATGCTCTTCAGGACTCTGAAGGATTTATCTGTTCCATATACCTGGTTCAGAAAGCGTTGCTTTTCCAGAATAAGGTCAAGATGAGTCTCAGATCGGTATCTGGGAGAAGAGAAGGAATCTATTTTAAAACTTTTTTTTTTTTTTAAGAACTCAATTGTTTTTTTGAGAGAACAATATCTGTGGAGTATCGATCGCCCGTGTCCAGTAGTTCGTCAAAGGCTATCTCCTTTGACTAACCCCTTAGCGTGGTGTCATCCTCTTCCACGTGATAGATTGTTACAATCTCAGCTGCTGTAATTACACACTGGCCAAGTGGGTCATTTATTTCTCTACCTTCACCATTTACCAAAAATCTCCTTTATCTTTGGGAGCCAGCTCTTCCTTTTGCAGTAAAAGCAAAATAACGGCACATAAAACATTAGGGTCTAAAACTAAGGGCTTGAAAAATAACTGTAAGACTAACTTTAAAAAACTGTTCTGCCTTATATGAACACCTAGTGTACTTTTTATCTATCTCCTTTTTTTTTCCCCCTAGTGTCCTAGAGAACAAAACACACCAAGCCAATTCATTGTTTTTCATGTGTCTGGTAAACACTATTTTTTATTTGTGAATGTTTTAGCTTTCTTTTTTTTTCATTTTCTCTCTACACAGGAGATACTTTCCCTTGTGTGAACATACCCTCTCCTCCAATCCCCCCTTCATCCCCTCCCAGCAATCAGCTCCTAATTTCTGAATCACAGAAGCTCCTAGAAGCACTGCTACTTGCTCTGCTGATGACAACAAGGGAAAGTATGAGATATGTCTATGAAACAAAGTACCTTTTTTCACTTAGATGAAGTTGTAGATGAAACTCAAGGTTAGGTAATCATATATTTACATTTTGGGGAGGGGAGAAACCCCCGTAACCATTTCTGTTTTGCTCCTCAGGTCTGTTTTTGAGAAGGAGGGTCAGTGCATTGTTAGTATCTATTTCTGCTTGGGAAAGACATATGTTCTTGTTAAGATAAGCATAATGTGAAAGGGCTGTGATCTTGACTGTGTGCTGTCCTTATTTCAGAGTGAAGGATTTCTCCTTTGGGCCCAGCCTTACAACCTTGAGCAAATCCAAGGCTGGGCTGGATGCCCCAAGCATCCATTTGCACCAGGTCCCAGTCTGCATGACCCCCGTTTTTTTCCTGTTGTTTACCCTATTAGCATAATATAACCCAATTCATTGTTTGTGAGTAGTGGAGGAATCTAGAGGCTTGTGTATTCTGTTGGATTTCTTTCCATTGTAAATGAACATGTTTCAGCAAAACATAATCTGGGTTTTGTACCGAGTGAAGAAACGTGTAAATCTGAGATTCTTCTATTAATATTCAACTCTCAGGACTTTACATGATTGCCACTTTTTGGTTTATATTTATTGCTTTTGGTGTCCCTATATATTTCTCAGAAGATGTCAAGACACTAAATCTCTGGGCTCTGACATGTGAGCCAGTTTATGTATGTTTATATTTGAACCCTTTCCTGAGACAGCTTTGTGACCTACAACCTCCTCCTCATCTCAGATGTATGACTCCCATCTCCAGCTCAAACATATTAGCTGAGAATTTTTTTTTAGGGTAGCTGCAGATGGATTTGGAATACCTGAGCTTCTCCTGTTTGGTGTCATTTCAAAAATCAAGTGTTGAATTCTGGCAGTGGATTTTCCTGCTTCATTTCAGTTACAGCTGCAGCCCTTTGTTGTGTGTCCTCTGCATTTTGGGATCGCTTGCAGTATTTTTCTGCGTAGGATTTTGAGTCTGTAGGAGAAACCAAACCTAAAACTGAAGGTTCCAACTCCTGTTGCCCAATTTAGAATTTGGTACTAGTGTGCAGAGAAGGAGGAGCTTATTTCTGAGGGTAGTGAGACACTGGAAGAGGTTACCCAGAGAGGCTGTGGATGCTCCCTCTCTGGAGGTGATCAAGGCCAGGCTGGACAAGGCACTGAGCAACTTGATCTAGTGGGAGGTGTTCCATCCTATGGCAGAGGGGTTGGAAATAAATTATCTTTAAGGTCTCTTACAACCCAAACTATTCTATAATTTCAGACCCTTTTCTTCCTGCCCTCCTGGAAGTTTTTCCTGTCCGCATGCTGCAGGTTAGCCAGGAGCCTTCTCTAGAGGGACAACCATAGTCATTTTTGGAGTATGAAAATATGCTGGTAATGAGAGGTGGGATTGCTGTATTGGGCACTCCTGATCTTGGTCTGTTCAGCACATAAAAATGGTCTGAAGTGTGTTGAAAGGAAAACGGGCTGTCACAGAAGAACAAAGAGATGTGGCCAGACTCACGTTTGTTCCCCTCTGATCTCCTGCTCAGTATCTCTCTTGAAAACTTCTAGCTAAATGCTTATCGAAGAATTTATTCCATCTGCAAGGTTACTTCCAAAACATTATTAATCCTTGAGTATTGTGATAGAATTGCCTGTGCTACAGAGACAGAGGTGGTGTGGCACACAGAAAGACAGGCAGCTTTTCCTCAATAATCTTTATTAAGGCAATACCATGTTGATCTTGGTTTTTTCTTTAAAGAAAAAAGCTATTTTCTATTTCTTTTAAGTCTTGGAAAGGAACTGATGCAGAACAAGGGGTGATAATCTTGAGAGGTGCTTCCAATGTGTTCTCTTATCACAGGTATGTATGTGGTTGGTATGAGAGAAACCCTCGATTGCCAATCACCTTAGTCTGGAATTACTTTCTGCTTTCCAGTTTCCTCATTTAATCACTTTTTACTCATTTAAAATGTAGGCTCATAAACATCAGACCGTCTTTGATTCTGGTGGCAAAACTGAAAATGTATGTTCTTTAATGAGAGAAGGCTATTTATTGCAAAATGCTCCCCAAAAGATATTTATTTGGATAAACCCAGACTTTTTTTTGTAGCTGAGACACAGGCAAAATAATTTATGATGTAAATAGTAATTTCTTTATTTAGACTTTGCTATGCTGTCTAGTGTATCCTGATAACCTTGCAGCAGGGTAGCACTGACAGCCATTATTTCTTACTGGTCTCTTTAATATCCTTTAATGAGTGTTGTGAGGGCTTTTGCAATATGAAATCAGCATGTTGCATTTTTAAGTTGTTTCAAGTTACACTGTGTACAATATTCCCTTATTTATTGTGTCTGCAGTCAGAATGCACCCTCTGCATGTGCATTACACCACCATAATTAGCATATAATTCTCAACGTTTCAATGAACTTTTGTCATAAAATTTAAGGAGATTTTAATTGCTGGTAATCAGGATTGCATGTTAATAGGCTGCAGATAATTAGGAAACCATTTGCATTTCTCTTCCCACAGATTATCTTAGTGTTTAGACCCTCACTTAATACCTAACTTTTTCTCAAGAGGGTTGAATAATGCTATTTAGTCTGAGTAGTAATAGATACTCTTTTTTTTTTCTTGAGGTTTTCTTTCAGTTCTAATAATTTAGGAAGGATTATACCTGTGATTAGTCAAATTTACTGGGGTTGGGTGTACAGCATTTCCTCCTGATTTCTAATAGGGCAGAACAAACTGCCAGTTGTCACAGTAATAGTAACGTTGACTGTGGATTTGCATTTCTCCATGGAAATTAAGGTCTTTGGAAAAAATACTTAGCCAATCTGTGTGCCCAGGAAAATGCTATTCCTGACACATTTGTGAGCACAGTCCTTGAGAGCCAGGCTGTCTGTACCCTCCCTCCTCTCTGTGAGACTTAAAAGAAATGCTTCTCTCCCACGTCTGAAAGAGTTTAAATAGGAGAAAGGATCTGTAATGGTGTCACTTCTTGATTTATTAAGGTGTTTTGGATAGAGACATATTGGCAGAAGTTGTGTGTATTTATGAAGTAAAGATGTAAAATTGAGATAATTAAGGCAGCTGGTTGTTTGGTGTAAGGAAAACGGAGATATGTAATGGATTTGATGTTCCTGAAAGGACCAAGTACCAGACCATCCCAGGGCTGCCACCTGCAGCAGCACCTGAAGAAGCTGCCTCTTGAGGTTTTGTGTGAAATGTTTAAAGAGTCTATAGAAAATTGATGAAGTAAGGAGAAAATACAGTAAATTATCCATGCTGGAAGTGCAGTCATTTTGAAATGTGGTATAGCATTTCTGTGGGAGTGATTACAGAAGATAACTCAAGTGGGTAAAGCATTGAGAGCATTGAGTAACAGTGAATCCAGCTCCAGAAGAAGCTGAGATTGCAGCAGCTGTCATGAAGCTTTGGGCTTCCTACTGTGGGCTGCCTGGAAACTCAATTATAAATAAGCAAGAGGGATCATGGAAAACAAGGAAGTTCTGCAGGAAAACTATTACAAATCTATAATATTCTTGCAAGAGGAAGAATGTCTTTGTGGCTGATGGCAGGGATTTTAAACAAAGGACCGAGTGACTCACCATGGGGTTTGGTGCCACATTACTGTGCAGTTGCACAAACCAAGCTTGCAGGGAAATGAAATGGATGATTACAGAGGTGCATGAACTTTGTGGAATTTTGGACTTCTGAAGTAACTTAGTTCTGAAGAAGACCCATTTTGCAGCCCAAAAAGCTTGCAAATGAAGTTAAACCAGGTCAGACAATAGTCGAGGTCCACTGGAATAGACAGTTGATGTGCATCTTAAAAGCATTATTTGACTTTTCTCTTGATCTTGCTAGTTTATGAAAGACAGAAAAGTAGAGAAGTTTAGAGATCAACTCGCTCAATACAATTTGAACATATTAAAATTACTTGAAGAAATGGGATTTTTAAAAATCTTTTGCAGTAATTAAGCCCAAACCAGGACAGTACTAACCAAAGCTTCTATTTCTGGCAAATCTCAAATATTCTTTCCCTGCCTCACTATGAGGGGTTTTTTATTGCTTGTGAACAGCCCGGTGGAAGGGCAGGATTTACACTTAATTTCTCTTCCCTGGACCTGTGTATTCCCTACATTTGAAGGCTGCAGGGTGACTCATGAAATGTTTTTCCAAACTATTAAATATTAACCTGGAATAAATTTTGCACATGTATAACCTTTTACCTGTAGGTCTCTGCCTGTCAGGCTGTGCCCATTGCCAAGGCCGAGGTGGTGATTAGGGGAGAGATAATTGAGTGTCTCCAGCCTGCAGGGGCTCTGCCTGACGTCCTTGTCCTCTGCCCACCCGGAGCCGAGGTGGTCTGCAGCATGCCGAGCAGATGTTTCTCCTTTGCCTGCTTATCTTTGGAGTGCCTTTATATACAAAAATCAGATTGCACGGCTACTGTCACTTTTATCTGATGAGAGGAAATCCCAGACGAATGAAGCTGGTTTTCTTTCCAGGCAGCTCAGAGCTGTTGCTCGGGGGCATGTTCTCTTTCCTTGCTTCTGTTGCTGCTCACTGTAAACGTTTTCTTTCTGGCATGTTTCTCCTTTAATCCCTCTTTCCCTCTTTGACCCATATCCTTAATCCCATTGGGTTTCTTTTGAACTTGGTTATTTCTTAGTCTTCTGGTACATCTGTCTGCTGTAACTATGAATCCTTTGCCAACACCACATTTTCATCATATCCCCTGAACATCTTTTTCCTCCCACACTTTGTATTCAAGTACTTGAAGAAGGTACAGGGAAGGTTTCTGGGACTGGTCATTCTTCAACTGTGTGACACCTTGTCATTCTACATTTCTTTTTCTTTCTTATCTTTTCCTATTTTTAGTGTTCTCTTCCCGTTTTTTATTTGCTGAACTTTCTAGTGCAGTCGGTCGTTGTTTGCTCAACAAGGAGAAAACTTTGCAGACAGTATCTGAGCTAGCATGGTCCTATAGCTTAAATTCTTTCCATGCTTTTATTTAAAATGCCCACTTTCAGTGTGTCTGAAACCATTCGTCTCTCTTGTTCACTCACTCACTGACTTCTCATGCTTGGTACCTTCAAAGGTAACTGTGAACATGGTCCCATTCTCTATAGCTTCAGCCATGAGCTGTGCTCAGTTCTACTGCTCATCCAGCCTTCAACAGTTCGAATATTTTTATCTGCTTCATTTGATTGCTCATGCCAGGTCTTTTCATTTGGGAACTTACTTATTGTTCATATGAGAAATTTCTAAACTAGAGCAGGGTGGGGTTAGATGAGACATGAGGAAGAAGTTCTTCCTCAGGAGGGTGGTGAGACTCTGGAAGAGGTTGCCCGGAGATGTGTTGGAGGCCCCATCCCTGGAGACATCCAAAGCCAGGCTTGCTGAGGCTCTGAGCAACATGACCTTGTGCAGGATGGCCCTGTCACTGCAGAGGGTGGCACTTGATGGCCTTGGATGGTTCATTCCAACCCAATGCATTGTATGATTCTATGTGTGCATTGTGTCCTTCTGGTAAAAGTCTTGATGGTGTTAAAGGATGATGCAATTAATGGATAAAATGTATGTCAATTACAGATAGATGCTTAGAAGATAAACTACGGCTGAGGAGCCTAAACATGCAAAGAACCTGTTAATACCTTATTCTATTAAATCTTGTTTTATAATTCTCATATTGCCTAGAAGGACTGGCCAGGCCAGGAACAATACAGAAGCTTGAGAACCTGCCTGACCATGAGCAGCACCTTTTCTGAGCATTGCCACAGCACCTCTTTCTGCTTCTTTGCCTGGTTACGGTGCAACTGGTCTTTCTCCTTACATCCCTTCAACTAAACAAAAGCCATTTGGAAAAGAAAAAAAAATCCCTTAGAAACAACTGAAGTTCTGAAGATCTACTCTCATCAGCATAGTTGATTTTATTTTGCTTATTTTACTCATGTGGTTTGTTTTTTTTAAAAAACTCTGCTGATGTTTTTGCTGGTGAGCCAGTAGAAGGAATGGTGTTGTAATGGTGAAGCCAAAAGTGAAAGTGGTCAGAAACTGAAATTAGCAGTAAAATTTTGATGATGTAGTAGTAGTAGTAATATCTGAAATATCATATTTATATAGCACTCGTGCTGCTTTCCTTAGGTTTTTCACTTATTTATATGCCACACAAAGATGTTGTGGCATATTTTAACGAGCTTGTTACACAGACAAGATTAAATTGTGTAATTTTTGTAACTAAATTTGTCAAGAGAACTTTGGGGGATAAAACTCACTTCTCACCACTGCCAGTGATGGTGTTCTTTGATGGTCTTGGACTTGGTGTTTTGAAAGATCCACACTGACAGGGATGGTTTGGGATAATAATCCTGAAGGAACGGCCGGCATCCCTGATGTTTTGCTGTTTCAAATAGGGCCGGTGTCAGGCAGGATTTGTTGAAATGGATGAAGTTTATACAGGACGTGCCATCTATGGTAGGGCTGAGTAAACATCCATCCTAACCTTTATTCATGAAAGGCAGTAATCTCAGGCTAATTCCACACTTAGCTCTCTACTTTCAAAATGATTTGCCTGATCTGATAAATTATGCAGTCTTTTATTTTGACCTTGTAACCCAGGAGACTTTACTCCAAATGCCTCCATAGACCTTGCTGCATTAGCAGGGTAATGGCTGGGACCGGTCCTTGTGCTCCAGCTCCTTCTGCAGCGAGAAGGTAAACACTGAGCCAGGAGAATTTATTGATTCAATTATGTGATATACACATAGTACTGTTGGAAAAGTGCTTTTTGGGATTAAGTCATTACATGCCTTCTGTTTGGTCGGAAAATCTGCGATATATAAACAAGGAAGCGGGCAAGTATTGAGAAATATAAACTCTCACTGTACGTCGGGATGTGCTGTTAGGCATCACTCTCAAGGTTGTTTGGGTCAAAGAAGCAGCCAGACATTGAACTCTCGTGCCTTCCTCCCTGACCAAAGTGACTTTTGCCCTCAGTTTATCCTGTGAACACATTATGATTTACTATGTAAATGATTTCTGTGTTCAGAGCCTGTTATTTTTGTACAAGAGTCTGGGCTTTGCAGTTTTTCTGTTTGAAGGGAACTGGTGACAGGAGAAATTTTTCTTCCTTAAACAGTAGAAAGGAAGGCTTCAAAAAGAGTAGGGGGGAAAAGTGGAGGTCAGTAGGTTGAAGCTGCTGTCGCTGCATGCCATCGTTCGTTTGTTCCATACTGTGTGGCCAAATTTGTTTCACATAACTGTGCTTTTAAATCTAATGTAATATATGCTTTTATCTTGCATGGGAATAGCTGATGCCTTTCTCTGCTCAAACAGAGAAGCAATCTTATTTTGGTGCAATTTGGAGTCAAAATGCAAAATTAATTTCCTATTGACTTTTGATTTCTAGTACAAGCAAGCCAAAGTGAAACTACAGAACTAGTCAGTGACTGCACAAATGACCACATTTCTGTGCTTTGGTGCCTCTGCTGCTCAACTCCATGGGATAATCTTAGATTTTTGGAGAGAAAAGGCAAGAAAAGTAGGAAGGGGAAGTGTCTAAAGTAATTCCCTTCTTGGTGGGAAGAGGTGAATGTGTCCAGAAGGATTCTTGACTAGGAGGGGATTGAGGGACATAAAATGGGAGTGAAAATAACCAAGGGCTCTGGAAGGTGAGAGCTGCGGTAGCTTCAGAGAAGGGTACAGGAGACCTGTGTCCCTCAGGTAATTGCACAACTGTCACTGAGGGAAAGGAGAAAGGAAAACTATCTACAAGTGGGGTTATGAATGGTTCTAGTCATGCAGGTGTAAACTGTGTATCTTAAGTTTTAAGCGTCTGTGAGATAAGACTAGAGAGTAATTAGACACACAAATGGGGTTTTTTACCCTACATGCTGGACTATATCCTGCCTGGGTATTTCCTTTGGGCGATGCTTTTGGGCAGGCTGTTAGGACAGAGCTTCTCACGGATTCTCAGGTGGCTTTGCTGAGGGTGCTGGCCTGCTGTAGAGTGTGGGAGAGGGGCCGAGCGGTTCAGAAGCTCTGAGGGTCACACAGAGGTGTCTGCCCGGGCTTGACCCTTCTGGAGAAAATTTGTGTGCAAATTTGTTTCCACAAATGTAACATGCAGAGATGGGAATGGCCATGGGCAATGGAGCCTTTCAGCAGGCAGCAAGTGTTCTGTGATAAATCTGTCCAACCAGAAGCTTATCTTTTTTCATAAGCAGATTTCTTGGCATGATTTCTGATGAATCTGGACTGTCTCTGATTTTCTGGGTGATAGATAATTTATATTCTTTTGTACCTTACCTGTTTTCTGTTCTTCTTTCCTGCCTCTCCAATGGAAAGAGGACAGATAGACAGATGCACTTCCTCCCCACCCCAGTTCCCCATGGCGACAGTTATTAAAGTTACAAAGTTAAGACCTCAAAACTTTAGTGAGGGTCAGATTTTGGCCCCACATGATTATGGCACAGTTTTTAATTGAAGACCCTGGTGACCCTTCGTGCTTCCCAGCAGCTCTTCACATGTTGTTTGCACTTGCAATTGGATCAGTTGTTCTTCAGAGGTGTGCAATGGAAAGGGATCCTCCACCCCATCAGCATGGGAAGTAGTCCACTGCAGGGAAAGGCTGGAGATGGCAGGAGACATGTTACAAGTGCACTTGTACTGGGAAAGTGGGATCAGAGCAAGAAGTAATTGGGGATGGAACCAAATCCACCCTGGTCATCCCATAAAGCAAGGTGTGTGGTCAGTCTCTGAAGCTGCAGCATAGTCAGCAGACCAGCAGAAGCTCTTTATCAGAATAACATGACTCTGTTGGGATTGGGTGGAAGAACTGATGGTCAGAAGGTTTGAGAGCAGACAAGAGATGAAGATCTAAGACCTGAAAAACTCTTTGGCATTGTTTGCTTCCTGCCATAATTGCCTACAGTCGGTTGTTTGCTTTATTGCTTGCTCACACCAAAGGTTTGATGCTTTGGAATAAACATTTCTTTGCTGGTTTTATGGCATTTCACTGGAGGTGTACTTCTATAATTAATGATGAAGTGTAATTTTATGTATTTACTTAGGGATTTTGATAAAGGTCCTTAAATACCTAAGAGAAGCTGAGTCTCAAAATTCAAACCAGGTTTCATACTCCTTTTGTTCCTCATTAGTGCAAAAAAGAGAAGTCTGGAGTGGAGCTGGATGTTGTTTGGTTGGCTGGATCTCTCCTAGAGCCCATCATTGATCCCATACCTGTGTCCACCAGCGAGTGGGATCTTTTTTATCTTTGGCAAGTCTTTAATCTAATTGAGTGCTCAGCTTATTGTTCAGTAATAAGGAAACGACATAAGCAAAGTGATTTAAAATACTGTCTTACATTAAAAGAGAAACTGCTTATTCATTATATAAATACAGTTCTGTATTACTGTTAATTCAGCATCATTGGCTTTCACATAAATTCTTATCAGCATAGTTTAGACTTGAGATAAATGATCTTTCTATCAAGAAACAAAACATAGAGCATAAACTTTATTTTTGTTTTCCCCGATGGTATGTTTGGAGCACAAAAGTAACAGGTAAAGGGGGAGGAGTAATCAAAAATATCCCAAGCATTTCATATTTCATATCATTTTCTTGCAACCTTTAGCACTTCACAATGAGCGTTATAAATGACTGATTCTCCTGTAGGTACTGACTGGCTTTGGAATGATGTATGAAATAATATGTGTTTTGCATGTCCTGTTTGTAATGATAAAGGTCATATAGTATCATTTACATAATCTCCAGCCAGAAATGAACTCTGGCAATATCTCCTCTATAACATATACATTATCTGAGGTTTAAAACTCTCATTATTCATGAAAGTTAATTTTACGGTGGGTGTGAATGATCTATCTTATGGCTGCTTTTTTGATCATTCTATAAAATAATATGAAGCAAAGCCTGCACAAATAGCAGGAAAACCAGTAAAGAGTGATGCATTTGCTTGACTCTGTGTATACCCGATTGGATCTTGATTGATGGCAATCATTTGTCTTTGTCAAGAAAAGGAGAGAAATTCAGACATTGAAATAAGAGTGCTATCAAACTTTCTACAATGGCAGAAAGATTCTATTAATGCAGCCCGTGAGTATTAACTGTCTCTGCTAGAAAATGATAAAGAATGTTAATTTTTCTTGAGCCTCTTTAAGTGTAAACTGCATTATTTTGTCTGTGTGTAAAGGGCCGCACTCCAGATTTATTGCATGCTGGAATTGGAATTTTTTTAAAAAAAAAAAAAAAAAAAAAAGAGTAAATTACAAGAAAAAGAGAAACAAAAAGGCAAATAGAAAAGCTTAAATCTTCTGATTATGATTTTGCAACAAAACAATAAAAGTTTAAGTAGCAGAGTGTCGTAAAATCCTTAATGCTGCATTCCAAGTGGTATTGAAGCTTTGAAGACTAACTTCAAAGGATGGGGAACAAGAGCAAAAAATAGATATAAAATAAACAAAAAAAAAAAAAGACAAGCTTGATTTTAGAAGCCCTTTTGTGTGTCAAGTCAAGGAATATTGAGCCATTACTTGCACGGGCTTTAATGCAACCTCCTTATTAATGATACTTAGAAACACAAAGCATATGCTGGTAGGTAATAGAGTATTTAAGGGGAAAAAATGCTCTTTCCCAGTACAGTAATGCTAGCAGTGCAGAAACACTTTTAAAATAAAGATATAAACAACTATATATGTATATGCATATACATATAAATATATAAAAAATCAAACAAACCCCCAAACCACTAAATTGCCAAAACTATAATCACTGGTCCTGTTTCTATCTGGATTTTATGCTACATCTCTTGTGGTCTCTGGTTTGAAATAGTGGTGGTAAAGATTGATTTCTGAAACAACATTTTTTCAGTTATGAACACAGTGAATAAGCCTCCACTAGTACTCCCTCTACCCTAGTGAGGCAATTGGGTTTTTTTCTCTAAGCTTTTAAAGACTAAGATAACTGTAACATCCTTCTTTGTTGTTTACTAGTCCTATTTGAAAGGACGGCTGAAAGAGCAGCAGAACGAGAACTGGGAGAGAGGAGCTGCTGCTCTCAGACCCATATTCGTGTGCCTTGTAGGCCTTCTGAAGTCTTTGGGAACTTGGGAGATGTTATTTTCTTTAACTCTTTATGCATTGTATTCCTAATAACACCTGCTGGCTTTGCCTCCCTGTGCTGTGCCTGGGTGTCCCAGGCAGACACTGAAAGGTAGCATAAGGCTGTCTTGGTCTGTCTGGCTTTGAATCACCTCACAGTGACATAATTGAAAAGTTTACTGCTTGTGATGGATTCTTTTGATCCCTTTTATGAAGCTGGTGGTGCTACTCTTGCTGAAAATGATATTTTACCTGGGGAGGGGGTGATAGTGTACTTATTTATTGAATGAATTGAATAGTGAGATATGCCTTTTATGATGGAGATCTTTGCTGTTACAGGGAGCGGTTATCTTGCCTTTTCTGTCTCCATTATTTCTTTGCCAGATTCCATTTTTGACCTTTCATTGCTTTTCCTGAATTTTTATCCTAGCCAGCCCCAGGGTTGTGGCAGCCCTTCTCTGCTCTGCCCTTGTCCTACTGAATCCCAACTCCTCATTTCTCCATTTGAGCAGCAGCAAATCGTGGGTATCCACTCCCACCTTTTTCTCTTCCTTGCCTCCACCTCTGGCTGCTTGCTTTGTTGCTGACAGGCTCTTTGTTTCTTCTCTACCTGGAAGAAATAATTTCCTCCTTTGTGCTGCTTACCTTGCTATTGAGAGAGTACTGGTGAAAGCCAGCTGTAGCTTTCTTTGTCCCAGTGTCGCTCAGACTTTCTGGAGTAGCCATTTCAGAGAAACCTCAGATAAAATTCTGTCCTGGAGGAATTGTTCCCTGTTGACTTGTGGATGTTTGTCAGGGACAGGAGCTAAGGCTGATCTCAGTGGGTTTGATGTGAGGTCACAGTCTGGCCATGGGAAACATGATGGAGACAGCCAGAGGCACCACCCAGGGAAGGATGGGCAGTGTCTTCAAAGGTTCCATTAGCAAGAACCAATTGATTGTGTGCAGAGTGGGAGCTTCCAGAGCTTCCAGTGTGGCAGCTTTGTGCAGAGAGAACCAAAGAAAAGCTTGGGCGACCACTTCTATGCAGAAAAACTGAAATGAAAATAGCTAACTTGGGTGAAATTTTATAACAAAATATTGAAGTATCATAAACAGAAATTAAAACAACACCTTAGAAGGCTTTTGGAAAAGCAGAATTACCTACAAACCTATTGCTCATGAAACACTTAAAAGTCATCGAATCCCCATCGCAGAATAAATTCAGCCAAAGAACCTGTTCTGTTGGCTAATGTGTTCATTTCTCACCCCAAAATCCCATTGAGTGAGCTGCAATCTGCAGGATGGTTGTTAGTCTGTCTCTTCCCCACTCGCTGCCCCCTTCCCTCATGGGAAATTTTGGGGGAAAAGAGCATCTTGCAGTGATTAGTATCAAAGATTGTTACTCTTCTCGTGTGCTTTGGTAAGTAATCCCCAGCTAGGGCTGTGATTTGCTGCTTGCTTGTAGAGCTTCACACATGTATTTCATTTCCAAAGTTTAGCAAAGTTATTCCCTATAAAGAGGGTGAAAGTCTAGATGAAAGCCATCCCCTTGGTGAAAACCATATTCTCCATCCCTCTCAGTGAGGAGTACAACAAAGTAAATTTTAATGGTGCGTGATACTGAAAACGAATCCCGTGACCTTGAGAAGTTCTAGCAAAAGATCAGGTTTTATTTGAGGCCTTTTGCCATTGCTTTCATTGCTATATTCTTTATTTTCAGTTGAAAAATGTAGTAGAATTAGCTGTCTATATATATATTTATGTATGTATTCACTATTTGAAACGGTACAGTACAAGCTAAAATCGATAAGCAATTGGAGCAAAAAAAAAAGGCAGACTAGTTTGCATATAAATAATTATTTTTTTTTATTTAGACCTCTGCCCATTTCATTAATAATTGATTTAATTTTCTTCCCAGAATGAGAGAGAATGGTTTGTCTTTTGAAAACATTGATATTTTTACAACAGTTTATCTTATCCTTGAAAGGCCTTACAAAATATAGAGCTTTTTATTTTGAAATGGAAAGTGAAAAATTTCATGGTGGGATGAAATAGTCTCTTCTCAGTTCCAAGAGTCAGTCTGAATTGACACTTCTGTCAGCAGAGAAGTTAATTGCAAAATATTTTGTTTCTTCATTCTTCTTTTACTATGATTCTATTTTGAAAGTGTGTTCCTTTTCCTGAGATGGATTTAGCAAAGTTTGAAAACGGGGTTTCTGGGAGAACTGGTTTTATAGAGTGTGCCAGAATGTTCTTTAATGGGTTCTTGATTTTTTTTTTTTTTCTCATCATGGGCTACTGAAAAAAAAAGAAGTTAGATTAGTCTAGCAGGGATAATACATGATCATTTGTGATGTTGAATAATGGAGAAAGATGTGACTTTACAGATAATTACAGGTCCAGCTTATGTATGCAGGAGGGAGAGTATATTCAAGAAAGAAAATATGCATAGTGATGCAGGAGAACTAAATTATGCTTTTAAGTATCTGCACAATAATTTAACAGTCACCTGATCTTAAATAATCTTCTCTGAAGAATTTCCATAAAGCAAGAAATAGCATCTCCAGAAAGAAAGTGTGGAGGGTTGCGTGGTTGTTACAGAGAAACATTCTGCTCTCACATTTGTGTTCCAGATTTTAAATGTGCAGTTTGTACTTCTGTTAGGAGTTTCTTTGGTACCTGAAGGATTTTCTTCTTCAGTGTCCCACTATTGTTTTTCATGGATTTTAGGGACCTTCTGCAAGGGTTCCAGAGGAGAAGCATATTTAAGAAGCTAAACCTATTGAAAACAATTCTGAGTTCTGTTGTTTCCTGACTGCTGGTATGGGTTAGGAGTCCGCTCAGTGATGGAGCTGTCTCCTGATCCTTATGTCCTATCTCAGAGCCATCCCGTTTGGTGTTGCTCTAGGTCTTCCCTATGTGTGTTCCTGCAAACATCACTTCCCATGTTTTTCCCCTCCTACTTGTAAATCCTGAATCAAGTCTCTGACAGAAGCCTTAGCCTTTAAGTCATGCTCGATGGATGGGGTTTTGGTTGGGGTTTGGTTTTACGTGTTTTTTGCAGCCTCCTGGTACTTGAAGGGGCTACAGGAAAGCTGGGGAGTGGCTGTTTGCCAGGGCATGAAGCAACAGGATGAGGGACAATGGTTTGAAACTGCAGCAGGGCAGGGTTAGATGAGACATGAGGAAGAAGTTCCTCCCCAGGAGGTTTGTCGAATCACCAAACCTGGAACCACCCAAGCCCAGGCTTGCTGAGGCTCTGAGCAGCATGATCTAGTGCAGGATGTCTCTGTCACTGCAGGAGGTGGCACTCGATGGCCTTTGAAGTTCCTCTCCAACTCTATGATTCTAAGATTTAATGTAAGCTTTGATTGCAGCCCCATCATGTGTCAGAAGAAGTGCAGGTAGTGTTCAAGTTCAGTTTCAAAGACTTCAGTGTCCTAAACTGCAATCCTAGTGGATAATACCTGTTCCAAAATAGTGTTTAAGAGCAGCCAAACATGCTCATTGGGCCTGAGAGTTACCTATTACTCCTCATGTAACTTAAAGCAGAGGGACGCATATGTTCAAATTGTTTTGATATTAAGCAAGAGTTTGAAGGGGGAATTTCTGCATCTTTCCAGATGCGCTCAACTTCTGCCCACAATAAAAAGATAAAACATATATATTTTTGATATGTGGGCACTTAAGAGACCTCAGAGAGGAGTTTGTTATCTTTATTATTCTTTTTTTTTTTTAATACATAAAAACCATATGTAAGCAGGCCAGAGTTTTTCCATCTCTCCTACTTTGGAGGAGAGTCTCTGTCCTATCAAAGAAACTAAGGGCTTGGTCTGTCTTGAGTGGAATACTTTAGCAAAGATGGTTTTGAGGCCAAGTGACCTTCCATAGGCTCCCTCTGGGTTGGAGAACCGCTGATTATCTAGGTCTTGGTCATCGTTCCTGTTCCTCTGTTGGTGTTTGTTGAATTGCTGGGTTAACTTAGTCACTGGAAACTAATCTGAACTTCTTTCTGGAAGAAAAATAATTTGAACAATTAGTTTAGACCTTGGTGGCAGAGGGCTCTGACAAAATACATACAAAAGAAGTATAGTGTTTGGTGCAGCCTTCTCCTCTCCTGGCTTAACCCCCCTAGCTCTCTCAGCCTGTCCTGGTGACACAGGGGAACCAGCCCGTGATCGTCCTTGTGGTCTTCTCTGGACCTTCTCCAACAAGTCTGTCTCCTCCTTGTGCTGAGGGTACCTCAGCACCAGCTTTCAATGAAATAAAATGTAGAAAANCCGCTGATTATCTAGGTCTTGGTCATCGTTCCTGTTCCTCTGTTGGTGTTTGTTGAATTGCTGGGTTAACTTAGTCACTGGAAACTAATCTGAACTTCTTTCTGGAAGAAAAATAATTTGAACAATTAGTTTAGACCTTGGTGGCAGAGGGCTCTGACAAAATACATACAAAAGAAGTATAGTGTTTGGTGCAGCCTTCTCCTCTCCTGGCTTAACCCCCCTAGCTCTCTCAGCCTGTCCTGGTGACACAGGGGAACCAGCCCGTGATCGTCCTTGTGGTCTTCTCTGGACCTTCTCCAACAAGTCTGTCTCCTCCTTGTGCTGAGGGTACCTCAGCACCAGCTTTCAATGAAATAAAATGTAGAAAATAACCATTGGAGATGAAGCAGCAAACAGACTGTGCTGACTTAATGGATGCCTCTGCTTCCTGCATTAATTGGAAGTTGTACTTGGTGGTCTTGGGCCTTTGTTGTGCCGGATGGGGTTTTATTTAAAGGTTCCCAATTATTTCCATTTCTTAAAGTCTGTATTCTGAAACTGTGGAATATGAATGTTTGGGGAAAATGAAAGTAACATGAAAAAAGCTGAGGGATCTGGGTCTCTTTACCTTGGAGAAGAGTAGACTGAAGGATGACTTCATTCATGTTTATAAATGTGGAAAGGGTTAATGCCAGGAGAATGGAGCCAGGCTCTTCTCAGTGATCCCCAATGGTAGGGCAAGGGGTGAAAGCTGGAACACAGGAGGTTCCACAGAAACATGAGAAGAAACTTTGTCAGGATGAGGGTGACAGAACAGTGAAATGGGTTGCCCAGTTTGTGAGTGGGATCTCCTTCTCTGGAGACATTCAGACCCCACCTGTGTGACCTGATCTGGGTGTTCCTGCTCTAGCAGAGGGACTGGACTAGATGATCTCCCCAGATCCCTTCTCTCCCCGGGTTGCTACTGGGATTGTGCCTAGTGTGGTTGCACAAATGCTTTTCCGATTGCCACTCCTGAGGGAGGGAGAGGAGGGATCTGTCACTGCTTTTGTGGTCACTCCCAAAGAACTCGATGTACGCATCAGGAGATAATTAATCTTTAACATTCTGAAGTAGATACATCACAGGGGCTGTGAAATACGTGAAAGAAAGTATAGCCGGCCAAGGAGTTGCTTCAGTGGTGACTCTTGACTTCATGCTGATCAGACCTTTTGCTGTGTCCTCTGGTAATACAGGCAAGGTTGGGAATCAGATCAGGAGCCAGATTCACTGGAAAACAGTTGTTTTCCTTCTGCATCTGTGCTCTGGTTTAGGTTTACACATGGCAACACCTGCGCTTGGGATCTCCACAGGAAAGGCTGGACTGGCTCCCACCACTGCCATGTTACTTATCAAGGTGCAGCTTCAGCCTTTGCTTTACCATCCTTGAGCTCAGTGTTTTATTTTCCAGAGTATGTTGGATATTTTTGATCATGTCACTAATCAGTAGTACAGCTGGATGTGCACAAAACATTCTTTGATAAGTACTTAAAGACATGTAGCTCATCTTGTTTAAGGTGCTGGGGTGTAACTTGGCTGTTGGGATCACAACAACTAAATACAAGAATATTAGAGGGTTTCAGAAAATGTTTTATTGGATTTCTGAAGCTGCCTTAGTGGAACATACCTTGTATTTTATTGTGACATACAAAGTGTGGAAGATGAGAAAGTTAATATTCTGAACATCCAGCTGCATGAAAATGTGATGGATTCCAATTTGCAAGTTAAAGTGGTCCCTTCCATTGCAGATGCCCTGCAGTCTGCTGGGGATACTCCATCCAGTTCTGCTGACTAGAGCTTCAGCACTTTAATGGTTGGATTGGCAATCAAATGTGTATGCTTATTGCTGCTTTTTTTTAGAGAAAAGTATTAGTGTAACTTGCAGCACACATCTGGCTTTGAGTTCTTGAATGTTTCAAAGGGAAGCAGAAATCATCTAGAGGCAGAGCAAGAAATATTCCACAGCAGGACATTTTTTTTCTTCAAAAGTGAGCAGCATTGTTTGCAGTCTGTGATTTCTCTTTTGTGTAATTCAGAAGCAGTGCCTGATATAATGCATTTGAGGAGCCATTGAAACCAAAATGCCAAATAAACTCAAGCCAGAAGTTGTGATAGGTTTGCAGTCAGGGATGAAGAAACTGCAGACCTGTCTTATTCCTGGTTTCCTTTTAGATCCATCCTGTTGTCACTGATGAATCAGTGGGTTTGCTACACGTGTTGTGCTCTCTGTGAAAATAACTGAGCCCAGGTCTCTCTGTTGAAGAGTTTGCCATCGCTGATGAGAGACCAAGGGTTGATGAGCTTTGGAGACTGAGTTAGCTGCCTTACTCTGCACTTAGAGTTCCACCAAGACAATGGTCACCTGGAAATTCATCTTTGTTTCTTCACATAGGTTTTGGGCATGTGAATAAGGTTTATATTGATGTCATTATCTCCATCGGTTCTTTTTTCATGGCCTGGGAGAAAGCCTCTGCTTCCAGACAGGTCAGTGCAGGCGTTTCTAAGTGGAGAATTCAGGTTGAGAAATGTCTCACATCCACATTTGAAGTATGTAGGTGGCTCACAGCAAGGGCAAGCATGGCTTTTCTTTGAGAAGCAGATGTGCAAAGGCTACAGAGCAGCTACAGAGGCCTCAGAACAGCAGCTTTCTTCAAGGGCACACAGACTGTGGTCTCCATCTGCTTGTAAGTTCATTGCAGCCACTTCCAGGTGAGTGGGTTTCCTTGCTGTTAAGGCTGGCTATTCTGCTGGAGGTGGTTTGGAGCTCTAGACGAGTTTTTTCTCCCAGCTTCTTTTCTGTGCCTTGTTTGTTCATTCAGCACTTCACTAAGGGAAGGATGTGAGTGAGGGCTTCTGTGCTGGGCTAACAACCAGCCTCAATTAACTGGTGGCCCATGGACAGGGCTAAGACCTCTCCAGCTATTGTTTTTGTAGGTTCACAGTTTCTTTCCTCTTTCCCACCTTGCAGAGACCCTGTTCTGGCCACACTAGTGTCTGGCTACTGCTTGCTGCAGAGAGGCAGCATGCTGCCTATAAACACACACTGGATAAGGCATTCTAAAAAGTCATTCTTCTGCAGTTGTTTTTCTCTGATCAGACTTCTGAGATTCAATTGAGAACTCACTCACCTAAAATTCTTTGGCTATAACCAAATAGAACCAGTACACCAGTTGGTATGTTTGGTTTCCAGTTGTGACAATCTTTGCAACTGGTAGGAAAAATAAGTTTACTGTTCTTGGAATGGAGATAATTGAGTGTTTGAACTTTTCCCTATAGACCTCAGTGAAGCCATTGGTCAGGCTGTATTTCATCGGATCCCTGCACAATTTGAACAATCCAGAATCGGGGGGAAGGTTTTATCTCAAACTGGGTAATTTGGGGAACTGTTTGGGAAAATCAAGCAGTACAGCTGTTAGGCTGCTCGAGTAAAACATTTAATATCAAAGCCCATGTTTCTATCCAGTCAATATTGTTACCAAGGAACCACTAATTACTGTATCATGTTAGAGGGGGCCCTGACAAATCCATGCAAATCATATAATTTACAATTCATAAATCCCTTGTCCCCTGAGGAATGTTGTGCTTGCACTTAGACTAATTGGGTACTTATACTCATTGATCTGGTCCCTACAGTGGCTTCGGTCTATATGGCAGGGCCACAGACTTCCCTGGGCCAGTGTCCCCTGTAGTCAGTGGCACTTGCTGGTCCCAAAACCTGCTCCCTTGGCCCTTTGGTTCCCCCCATGGCAAGTTCTGCCCCAGCCACAGCGGTGTTTCTGTCTGCCTGCCCCTGCCTGTGGAGGTACAAGGTCTGCATGGCCTTTGGGACATACCATAGACTGGTTAAGCTGGTGCTTCTAGAGCTGCAGTGCAGTATACTGGTTTATACTGGTACTAATGCTTATTTGTCCCAGTGACTGCTCTTAAAAGTGGCTCCCTTGTCATTAGACAGCTGAAGTGTTCGTTTTTGGCCATGCAGGTTTTTATTGGATACTTTTCTGTATGTTTATCTATCTATCTATCTGTATTACCTCTTGATTACTACTGTTTACAAATACCCAAACACCCATTCCCCCACTGGAGCTGATCTTGTTTGGGACTAATCAGTGCTCGAGTGAAGGAGGTAGAAGAACCTCATGCACCTGAAAGTATAAAAAAAAAGATATATTAGGTTCCAGGATGATACTTTGTGCCTAATCATCGTTGCCTATTTTTCTAATAATTTTAGCCATGTATTTGAATGCGGTCTAATTGTAATTGTTGGGCAGAAGAATAGCATCACTTAATTCTATCAAAACTCGGGAAAGACGGATGGACGATGAATTAATAATTTACCATCTTTGCATAATAGCGTGGCGGGGAGCAGCAGGAGGATTGATGGCAGAAGAGGTTAACAAATTTTAGCGGCTTCCATTAGCTTTTCATTGTCATATGTTTGTGCTGCTGACTGAAATAAGCCTGCTAGGAGATCTCAGCCTAGGGAACTAATTACTTGTGCCGATTGCCACGCTGATGAATAGACCCTCATTGTATCATTCCCCTGAAGACGCGGAGCAGTCGGTGATTCACGACTGCATCCTGCCCGATATTTGATAATAATTTTAACAGATAAATGTCGGAAGGCAGAATGATGAAGTGCCTGGCCCCTGCTCTATGACTATCAAAGGCACGCACCTAGCCAGCTGCCTTCTGCCTTTTTTCTCTAATCCCTGATGGAGAATTTCAAGTTATTAACCGACCTTTTGTAAACAAACCCAAGGTCTGCTTGTGGTTTTCAGTTTTTGTTTGCTTGGTTGTTCCAAAATCGTTGGGGTTTATAATCCCAGCATTCAATTTCTAGCATGACTGTAACATGCACAGTGTGAGAACAAGGTGCTGGGACTCTTGATTCCTGTACCTGAGTGTTTATCGCAAACAGGAAATCCCGGAGATAAAGAATAGCTCTGCCTTCGCTTGCTGTTAGGAAAAAGGTGCAGGATTTTGATGAGGAGAGATGCATCTCCTTATAAGATTATTTCCAGTCCCAGTATTTAACATCTGCAGATTGTGTTTGAGAGTAGTGTTAGGCAGATTATCCTGCCTTTTGTTACCATGGTTGTTTGAAACCTTGATTTACCTTTAAATAATCTGCCTTTAGACCTGGAACCTGAGAATGCAGATCCCAGGTATTTATAACATTGTGATCTTGAAATTAGTCTTGGCTGTTCATTTGTCAGGGCTGACAGCAGCACTTTCTGTTAGCTCCTGGGCCAGAAATGCAATACATCTACATTTTAATCTGTTGTGTTAATTGTAGCCACGATAGCAAACAAAATCACTGCTTTTTAATGTGAACATTCAGGTCTTTGGGCTCTTGTGGCTATTCTGTGCTTCAGGCATTTTCTGGATTTTTATTTGCTATACCCAAAATTGACCTTTTTTGTACATTCTTTGGGCTAAAAATACTGTTCTACAGTGGCATTCCTTCACCATCCTGACTAGATAGTAACTGGCACTTATGTATGACCATATTAAAAAGATCTATGGATATTTAGAGCATACAGTGGAAAAGAATGAGTTTGATACAACCTTTCCTAGATGTAATTTTTTTTAAAGTATGCCTTCAATATAGCCATTATTACCCATCATAACATGTAGTTTTTAATTAAATGTAGAAACACAACTACATAAAGCAGAAATCCAATCTGATTTGCTTGAAAATAGATTGCTGTTTCACTCTCCTGGAATGGTTTATTTAAAAACAGTAAATGGGAAAGAAATGCATTTTCTTGTGTTGTTCTAAGCCTCAGGGGCTAAATGTAATGAATATTTTAAGAGATTATTTTAATTAAATTCCTGCACATCTAAACAGAGTAATATTTTATTATCACATACATAACCATGTAACTGAGGTATTCATTAAAGTTAACACTTTCTGGACCAAAAATTCCTGCTATGATTTACTGACCTTGTGCAAAAAGGCACAAATTAGGAAGAAAAATGAAGGGGGACAGACTTTGATTAATATAGGTAATGCTATACCATATTTATAATAGCCTTTTCCCTATTCTTCTGGCTAAATGTGGGCCCTGAGAAAGGTGCCCTGCTGGGGCTGAAATGAGGCTGAAATCGGAGCACATGCCACCAGAGTGTGGGGAAACTGATCACACTGTCAGCAATTCATTTCAAAATGATGTATTTAGTGCTCATTTCACCTTCCGAGAGAGAAAAAAAAAAGAAAAAAAAAAAAAAAAAGGGGGAAAGGAGTTCCTTAGGCTGGAAGGTGATATTGTTATTTTCAAGGACATACCTAAGTAAAAGATTGCAGAAAGAGGGAGGGGGTGAGTGGGAAGGCTGGGGGGGGGAGGAAGGAAAAAAAAAGGGGGAAAGCGGCACAAACAAGGGGAGCTTTATGCAGAAATGCAGGGCTACCATGCTGTTTGATAATTGCTAACACATGTGGCTCCTCTCTTTCATTGTAGTCGTCCCCGTGAGTTCTGGCGCCTGGACTACTGGGAAGATGACTTGCGGCGCCGGCGACGGTTCGTGCGCAACCCCCTCGGATCCACACATCCTGAAGCTGCCCTGAAAGCCGCCGGAGAACATGGTCAGTGGGGAATGTGCTTCTTGTGGTAGCAGCAGGTTCCAGACCGTAGCAGGGGAGAGGGACCTTCCCTCCTACAGTGTGCTAGAAAATCGGCCCTGGTGCCAAAGGCTTTTGCCATTGGCTCTCAGACACAAAGATCAACCGACCCTCAATGGGTACCAGCCACCTTAGTGTTGGTTAAGCGGCTTCATCACACAGAGTTCGCACTTTGCATGCAGGGACTGCAAATATAGTTCTCCCTCAGCAAAAAAAAAGCAGTTTAGCCATCCATCGCTGAGCACGCTCTGTGACCTTCTTAGTCTTCTTAGATCTTTCCTGTTCAGAATCCCACAGCAGTAGTTTCAGTTGGCCTTAGCACACATCTATTTGCCACACATCTACACTAAAAGGAAAGTAACGTTGAGAAGCAAAAAACCAAACATTTTATTAAAAGAAGAAAAATAAAACGCAAACTATTCAGGGCATTGCTTATATTTAAGCAATGTTTCCTGCAAAGGTTTGATAGAGGAGAAACAGCAGCAAATGCTGAAATGTAAGGTATCTCTCAAGGAGCAAACAGTCACCATGATTTTTACCTGCTGATTTTAAAAAATGTGGCTACATTTTATTTCAGGGTTCCCCCCCTATTTATTAGTGGGGGTCATTCAGCTGGTGCTGCTCTGTCTGCTCTGGGGGAATGTATGTACAGTACCAATCTAATAATGACCTTGAGAACTCTGTAATAAACCAAAAAGGTAAACAAACAACAAACCACCCAGAGCTAGTTAACTGTGGGGATTTTTCCTATAATTTTATTCTTTGCAATCTAATACATTGATAAGGCAGAAAAACATTATCTTTAAAAATAATTCATTTTTAATTTAAGCTGAGTACCCTTCACCTTGAAGGGACATGTCATGGAATAGACGAATTTGAATTTGGGGGGTGGTTCCCCGTCTTTACATACATGTGTGTATATGGATGGATATAGGTATGCATTATTACAGATGTGTATTATGTGGAGAAATAAGCTTTATCCTAATTTAAAATTATTAAGGCTGTTGTATGAATAGGGAAGAACACACGTGCTGTGAAGTTAGTTTGCATCAAGGATCATAACCTCTTGCACTCGGCCTTAAAGAGCTATTTCTGGCCGAAAATGTCTCCAATATGTCAGCTGATGGCGTGCCCAGTGTGACATCGGCACTGTGAAATAAATGACCACGCAGAGAATAGTCAATAAAGTGATCTGAGAGCAGTCTGAGAAAGAGGGACAAGATGGAGAATTAATTAACCCCCTTTTTGCTTTGGGGCTTTTTGCTGTTAATGCCGTGCGTTGTTTCAAAAGGGCATGAGGTTTCTTTCTCTTTAATACTCCCCAAATGAACCACAACTGCCCTCCTTTTATATGAGATTTTATGTAAATTGATCTTGTCACAGTTTTAGGTACTCCACTCATACTTTTGCATTTATTTATATATTGTTTATCAAAATACTGGGAGGGGGAAGAGGGAGAAAATCCTTATTTTTACTGCAAAATATTTAGAGCACATCTGTACATGTGTAACATTTTTCCACAAGTAAACACACACTAATACAATTACTCTGTTTCTTACTAATGGGGTATTTCCCCAAATCCCTGCTGTATTTCAGGGGCTGTGGGTCAGGTTTAGTTTCTGAGGGACAGGAACACAACTTCCATCAGGACAGGAGCAGAGTGGGTAAAGGCAGCCCCAGTTGCTGGGCAGAGCTGGGAGCTAACCCTGCTGATTTCAGCTGAGTTAATTGTTCTCCCCTCTGCCCTTCTGCTCATATATTGGAATCCTTAACAACAGCCTTGTATTGTATTTAATTTCTTGGTGACGTTTTATTCTGAATTTAATTGCATGCTGCTGTGATATCTGTTGCTCTCCTCTTTATCTGCCTAGTGAGTATTCTGCTGTATCTAAAGTCATTACTTGATGGGATTTCTGCAAACACAGATAATTACTCTCTGCCTACATGTGCAGGCGTCTGTGTGCAACTGCCTTGTCCCAAGACAAGGTGTAAAATCAATGACCAAAGTACAAATTCAAGTTCAACTGGAAACTTTCTCTAAAGAGAGAAATACAAAGGTGTTAGAGCTTTTTATGGATTTTGGTAGAGTTGGCATTTTTACTGAGGTGACTTTGGTTGGTTTTTCTTTTTTTTCTTTAAGTCTGAGAAGGTACAGTTGTCATGAGGATAACTGGAATCATCACTTCATCTATTTCTTTCTATTATGTCTATAAACTTCCAACGTTGACCAGTGTCAGATCAGAAAATTCAATTCTTTTCAGATTTTTGACCCTGTTTCCTGATGTGGATGTCTGTGGAGTTTGCTAAATATTTGTCCTGCTGTTTTATGACTTCTTACCAATAATTTATCATGAATTTCAGTTAATTTTGCATGCCTCTGAAGCAAAAGTATTTTGAAATAACGCATAAAAGGTACCCCGCCACCTGCTCAAGCTTTTCTTCAAACAAAACAGAGCAAACCCCAAACCTGGGACTGGGCATAAGAGATTTTGCTACAAGGGGGATGGAATGAAATAATGAGTAAATAAAGGCAAAGTAGGTGTTTGGAAGCAGGGGTTTCAACGTTCTTTGCATCAGTGGCATCAGAGCTCACAGGGCAGGAGACATCACACTTGTCAACTAGGAAAATGCTTCAGAAACAATGGAAAGCCTTGATATTGTTGAGTAAAAGCCAGAGAGGAGCAGAGGCATCAGCTCCCTTTTGCAGCCTGGTGGAGTGTCCAGGCAGCTAGAGAGATGGGCTGGCTGGGAGGGAGGAAGGGAGAGAGGAGGAGGTGGCAGGGTAAATACCTGAAGACGAATGTTCTCTCTGCAGACGATCAATACCAGCCCCACCACTACACTTCTGGCTACCTTCTAGTTAAAAACAAATTTTTTAATTCTGACAATTTAATTGCCATTCCCAAGTTCACATTAGCTGGCTTGGGAAAAAAAGGCTGGAGGTCATTTTTCAAAAGAGGAGTGGGAGAAAAAAAAATAAAAAACATCCTTCCAAAACAGCTATTTGTAAAAGTCAGAGTGGTGGTGGGTGTATGGGGTGGGGAAGGAGAGAGGATAGAAATTTTTGGGGTGGAAAGAGTTATCTCTTGTCTTCTTTTCACCCCTTGTTTAGAAATCTGACCAAAACACTTATGGAGGTGTGAAGGTGCAGAAAATGAGGTCTTTAGGCCTGCTAGTGTGTTTAGATAGACCCCCAAATACAGTGTTTTGTGAGAGAAACTTTACATTCTGGAAAGTCTCTTAGAGCTCTGCAACAAAGGATTTTTTTTGTTTGTATTGGCATTTGGTAGAAACTCAGAGAGGGGGGAATTTAGATAGGTCTTTGTAGCATTTTCATCAGGGCTCTGTGACTGGAGAAGAACTGGTTGCCCTGGAGCATTGCAGCCCATTGCTCTGTTTGCTTTGCCTCCACTCCAGGGATGAAAAAGTCATCTCATAATAATATTTTTAAAAATCTGATGTGAAAGTGATAATTTTTTCCCATTGTTACCTTTTTAAACAAACAGGAAGAACAGAGGGAGGTTTCTGTGAGCCCTTTTTTTAAAAAAGAAAAATATTAATTAGGTAGTAAGGGTTTTTTAATGCATCCTTCCTGGAATTGCTTTTTCTATTTAGCAGAAATTTAAAAAAAATAATGGGAAATATCTCCTATTTTCAAGATTTTATTTTTCAAATGTTTTTTTTAAATTGTATTTTGTGTGTAAGGGTAAGTTGCAGACAGTTTTTATAAGAGCTGAAAGCCTCAAGCTTCTTCAACAGCATCAGCTAAATTATTGTGGTCACACCCAAGTGTAACAGAGATTTACCTGGAATAGAGTGGAAAGAGCTGCTTGTGAAAAAGCTGCTTAGAGAGACTTCTGCAGTAGTTTGGAAGGATTGCATGGAATTCCACTGATGAATTCTAACGTTAAAATTCTCTGCTAGATCAGACACTGCCAGCAGGCTGCTTGTTCCAAAATGGGGAACCTAATGAAATATTCCTGTGCGCATCCCTGGGACCCCAAAGTGTCACCTGGTGTCACACTCCCTCCTGTTGGCTGTACGTTTACCCCTTTATTCTAGCACAGAAGGAGCAGGTTCTGATTGATGGTAGGACATTTGATCTCCTTCTCAGCTTCCTACACCCACTGGTATGTGCACACCCCACGTGTGGATGACAGAAAGACTCCAAAAATGGACTTAGCATCTTCAGCTCTGAAATCATGGAATCAGTAGGGTTGTAAGGGACCTTCCAAGGCCATTGAGTGCCATCCCCTGCAGCGAGCAGGGACATCCTGCACTAGATGAGGTTGCTCAGAGCCTCAGCAAGCCTGGCCTTGGATGTCTCCAGGGATGAGACCTTCATCACCTCTCTGGACAACCACTTTCAGTGTCTTCCCACCCTCCTGGGAAAGAACTTTGTCCTCATGTCTCATCTAACCCTGCCCTGCTCTAATTTCAAACCACTGCTCCTTGTCCTGTGGCTCCATGCCCTGGCAAACAGCCCCTCCCCAGCTTTCCTCTCAATCTTTTATCAAAAAAAGCAGTTGCAAAAGATGTTGGTGTTTGAATTAGTCTGACATCATCAGCTGGGCAAAGAAATAAAATCCAAGTGCTGAAGGTGAGGCGGGAGAATATGTGTGTTCTCTTACCCAGTTGGCTTTGGTCTGGAAGCTGCTGGACTCACTTTAATGGCAGTTGAAAGAGGAGACTGAAGGATGTACCTTGTATTGAGTGTGATCTTAGCCCTCAATTCACTCTTGAATGACAATGGTTTGAAATGGCGGGTATTTATTATCTTTGATTTTATCCCTGGGATGGTTTTGTTCTATTTGCCTTGTTTTGATCTCCAGGAGAAAGGCCAAGCAGGGCATGTGGTGTGTGTTAGCGACTGCGCTGCCGCTAACTCCAAATCCTCAAGGGGGAGTTAATTACAGGAAAACCTTTCTAAATATCAGCTGCATATTTTTCCATGACAAGGAGGTTTTCAACTTGTGTTGAACAACTCCAGAATCTGAGCCACCCTTTATTTACATCCCATTTTAGCAGAAAGCAAAGCTTGTCTTTGCGCAGTGAAGCCGAAGCTTTACAGTTTGTTTGTTTTTTAAATACTCACAACTGGCATTTATTGGCTAGAGAGGAAGGGATCACGTATAAACCACTTTTTATTTTGTATATCAAGTTAAACTTCCTTTTGTTTGTGGTTTTGTTTGTTTTGATTTTGGGGCTGGGGATGGTGGGTTTTTTTTTTTTGTTGTTGCAAGGCCTAACCCAGTCCTAGGCCCTTTGGTGTTTCCAGGACAGCTTTTATTTGTTTCTTTGGGGTTCTTTTTCAGTCTTCACTTAATTGAGAAGTTTATTATTTGCCATTTATGTGCCTATATTTACTTAAACAATTTAAGCTTTGTATGTTGCCATTGGGGAATCGCTTCCCTCTGTAAATGTTTGCAGATTAAGGTATTTTTTTAAAGGAAATGCAGCAGCAAGCTGTGGTCCCAGATGGTTTTGAGGGATATTTATCCCCATTCCTGTCCTAATTTTTAAGGAAAAAAAAAATTCATCTTTAAAAAAAAAAAAAAAGCTACAAATGAACCCAAACAATACATGTGGAGGGGTTTTTAATCATAGCCAGTGGTACTTTAGGTGGAGAGCAAGAGATGGAGAGTTTGGGGTGGACAGGGGGGGAATGTGTTTTTTTTGTGTTTGGGGGTTTATTTTGTGTGTGGTGGGTTTTTTGGGTTTGAAATTGAGCTTTTGTACCCAAAAGAGGGGGCATCCACAGCCACACTGTCTCTCTGGGGGGGGCTCGGGTTGATCACGGCGNCATCCACAGCCACACTGTCTCTCTGGGGTGGGCTCGGGTTGATCACGGCGGTAGCCAACCCAAGCCCACCCCAGAGAGACAACGTGGCAGCAGAGAGATGGATAATTTTTGAGCAGCCTTAATAGGATTAAAACCAAATGTGTTCTAACATTCGAGGATTAAGGCAGGTATTCCCACAGCTAGCCCTAAATGTTTTGTTTGGTTTATTTTTTTCCCAGAAGTTTCACTAAAGAACAACAACAACAAAACAAACAAACAAACAAAAAAAAACCACCATAAATTCCCCTTTGAGTCTTGGTCAGACAACAACATGTCTCTCATTTCAGCTCCTGATGAGGACATCCTGGTGAAGGGAAAGCAGTCCATCAAAAGCCAAGCTTTAGGAAACCAGAACTCGGAAAGTGAGATCCTCTTGGAAGGTGACGACGACATCATGTCGTTCATGGAGGAGAGAGAAGTGGAGAACTTAACAGGTAACTTCAGCTGGCTAATTCTCCCCTAGGGGAGAGAAAGTTCTTATCTCCCTTGCTTTGCCCTGAATCATGGCTTTGCAGTACACACTAGTAAATTGTCCATAATTAGGTCATTTAGCTCTCAGATGCCAAGGCTTTACTTCAGGGGAGTTGTGCCTTTTCTTTCCCTGGCTGTTGTAACCTCCTGGCTTTCCCAGGAGATGTCTAAAAGTTATATACTAGGAAACCTCCCCTAGAGAGAGTGGCCCTACCTCAAAAAAGGGCTTATTTTCTTTGTCTTTGACATTGTTCCACTCCTCAAATCACCTCCTCACGTTAGACCTAGTGGACAATTCAGCAAGTTGTCTGCAATTAAAGGCTTTGGAGAACTTTAATTATTTTTTTCTCTTGCATTTATAACATTGAAAGTATTGATTATTTACTTGAGTTTGAAGCACTCACTGGATTTAACCCCTTCAAATCTGGTGACATTTTCCTATTGAAGTTCCCTTTTTGCACACTAGAGTCATGTTAATCTTCAATTCTTCTTTCTGAAGAGGAAATAGCAGTTCAGATCTTTCAGCTGAATTAATCTGACTCGGTGGCTTGCAGCCGTTGCAGTCTGAGCAGAGTTGGACCCATTTCTGTCCCTTTCAAAATGTGACAGCAGAGTAAACCCCATCACAGCAGGAACTGGGGGTTACTGAGTGTCTCCCTTGTTATTTGAGGAACCTGGGTTTTACAGGAAACACAAACTTCTCTGCAATCTTTTACTTTCTCAAATGCCATCCTGTGTACTATTACTGTAGGCAAAATGTCATTTCTCAGATCATTCTGTTTCTCTGAGAAGCTGCTGGTGTAACTTTACATGGACACACATTATGATCCAGTGAAATTACTGAACAGGGTCACTTATTGGCAGTTTGCTTATTCCTCAGCTGCCTTCCCCTTTTCTGATTTTGGTAAAAGCTGAGTTAAAAATGCAGCACAATGAAAAAAGAGAAGCTGCATAGGAAAAGTGAAGTAAAATAAAAGGAGGAGAGAATAAGGCAGCGGCATTTTCTGTATGTGAACCTTTTTTTTTTCCTTTCTACCATGAGCTTCCCTCTCAGCAGCCTTCTCCTTGTTTTCTTCTCTTTTATTATTCATTCACGGGTCGCAGTAATACATTCATACTGTAATAGAGGTGAAAGGGGACTTTAATTATATAATCCTGACAATGGCAATAGGATTAAGAAGTAATCCTTGCTAATAAAGTGGTGTGTGGGTTAGAAATGAAGTGGAAATTATCAGGGGGTCTTCTGCAGGACTTGGACGGCCTCGGCTCCCACCGCCTCCTGCTCGCCCCGTAATTGAATGTCTGCCCATGATTGAAAAAATGTTATTTCTCCTCTGGATTAGATGCTAATGCAGAGAGGGCAAAGGGAGGTGGCCAAAGAACACAGAGCTGCTGATTTCATCCATTTGTGGGGGGTGAGCTCTGGGAATTCAGGGCAGTTCCACCACTCTTCCCTGCCCATCTGCAGGCACAGTGTGTGGGGACGTGGGGAATAGAGGACGAAGCTGCTCTGCTCTCACACGGCATTTCCCCCTTTGTCCTGCTGGCACACATGGAGATTGATGTGAGATTAAGCACCCTCACCCCCCTAACAATCGATGGAAATGACAATTCGTCTTGAGTTTTTTGTCAGCCATTCTCACGTTGATTACCTGAACGTGTGTAGCTCATTTATTGAAGCTTTATTAAAACAGAATTGTCCGTGTCACTCCTGCATCTTTTCCTGTTTTACTAAAGTCAGCTCCAGCTGCAGTGGAGTAACTTCATTCCTTACCTCTCCATCAGCTGCCCGACCCCTTCGCTCCCCTCTCTCCTCCTAGCGCTGCCTGGATTGGGCTCTGCATTGTCAGGTCTCTACTGAACCCATTGTTTTGGGGACCATTCCGATTTGTCCCCGTGAGATAAGCCCTGTGGAGATGTGATTATTCCAATAAAAATTCATCGGGGTGGAAACAAACCCTCCAGCTGTTTGCTCCCACAGCCCCTGAGCTGTGCCAGGCAGAGCACCCCATGGAATCCCTCGGCAGTCTTCAAACCTGGAATAAAAGCATCTTTAAAACCTTTCACTTTAGGTTTTTTGTGTAACCTGAACAATAGATTTCTGGCGTCCACACTTGGCAGTTGGGCAGCTCTGAGCCTAGGCTGCTGCCTTCACCTTTGTGGGAAGCTGTGGAGACTCTCCCACAGCCAAAGGGCAGAGCTGGCACTGTGAGTGCACAGCTTTTTGGGTGCACTCTCTCTCCGGTACAGATACCACAGAAGGTGTGCAATGACCCAGGTCTCTTGAAAATAAAATAGAAGTTGAGTACAAACCACAGAGTGCCAGGGTAAAAGGAAGCTCTGGCACATTGAATGTGTGCAGCAGTTTGCAGTTCCAGCTGCTGCAGCGCTCAGCAGCATGGAGACGCTGCAAATCTGTTACATATGTTCTTTCTGGGAGGAAAAAAAAAAAAGAGTTTTACTTTTTAAGGCAGAGCTAAGCTCTTCGCTTTATTTATTTTAATGTGCCAGGCTTGGAAAGCAAATGGTTTGCTCTTGTGCTCTTCTCTGATATGAATATTTGGTATTTTGGCAGGTCCGGTAGCGCTGAGCACTGCGGCTCAGCTGGTGGCACCCTCAGCTGTGGTAAGGGGCACCCTCTCCATCACTCTCTCTGAGCTCTACTTTGAGGTGGATGAAGAAGATCCCAGTTTTAAGAAAATCGACCCCAAGGTAAGAGATCATTGACCCTGAGCTCTGAGAGATGATGACAAATTACCCCAGCCCTTTAATTCTTCCTTTGCCTGCCTTTACTTCTCTTGATTCCTGCTTGAAGAAGTTTGTGAATGAGCATCCATGTTATTGAACTTCCCAGAGGTGCCACCTCCTTCCCTTCTCCTTCTTCTTCCCCCCCTCCCACAGTTCCACCCTGCTTGAATGTTAATTTGCTCACTGCAAATAAAGCTCTGGGGAGGCATCTTAAATAGAGACATCTCCAATGCCAGGCCTGTGTGAGTGCTGCAAAGTTACACCAGGCTTTTAGCCCAAAGGTTTTACTTCCCTGTTTTCCTAAAAAGCCAGTGTAATGGAGCACTGAACTTCCCTTAATCCCAAGTTTTCTGGGCACCTGTGTCACCTAATTCTAGAGCAGGTTTTTAGAGGGCCTGGTCTTATTTATCGTGCCTGAGCAGAGAGCCTAATTGCCTTCTTAAAATGCCTTTCTGAACCCTTTTTGCTAATTCCCCACAAACTTTATTTGCTCCAAGTTACTTGTTTACTGGTGTTTGGGTTACAATGAGTAGTTTTCAGTAAAAGCCTGAGTTCCAAGGCAGCGAGCTGCATGGTTAGCTCAGTAATGCTGGGTTTCAATCTTCCCCACAGTGCTACGGCAACGTTTCAGAGAGTAAATACTCTCACATCCCAATTTATGCATGGTGATATGTCTTGATTTTTTAAAAAAATGTCTGCTTAATATTAAACAAGGTCATCATTTCTTCATGAAAGGGGTGGGGGGAAAAGTCACAGGGAATAGTGGTGGTTTTCTGCTTGTCTTTGGAGACACCTCGTGCATGAGGAGCCAGTTCTGTTCTTTGTTCCTAGAGAGTAAATTCCTCTTGTCTCTATCAAAAATGGCATCAGTGGGGCTGAGAGCTGAGATTATCAAATGCTATCAAGGAATAAATTTATTAGGAAAACCAAGGCTTTCGAATTCCTAGAACTAGAATTTAATAATGTAAGCAGTGAACTAGAGCTGTGGTTTTTAGATAATACAAATAAGATTTCACTTCTCATTTGGTCCCGAAGTATTTCTGAAATGGTTAAAATATTTCAAGTGTGCCACAGGTCTTAAGATTTTGAACTCATGGAATTCTTACTCCTTCTATGGCATTTCCTTTAAAACATGGGATTGCTGAAACCGATATGGAGAGAAAATGCAAAGACTTGGTGTACTGCATCTGCCCACTGAAATGCTCCACTCCCTGTCGAGTTAGCATGAGAAAAGCTTCCCAGATCTGTGTTACTCTGCCTTTTCCTCCCCGGTTTGGCACAGAGGGGATTTGGGGACAGTTCCCAGTCCCTCGCCCTGGCTGTTAGGGGGGTTTTTGGGGACACTGGCACACCAGCACATCCCGCTTGCTGCCTTTTCCCCCCTGCCCCATAATTTCCTTAGCAGGAATTACCGGGGTTTGATTTGACCCTCTTCTGCCTCTGGGAGATTTTTATTTGGGTTCCTCACGCAAAACACAGACTGCACCTCTCACCTTCCCGTGGTTGATGTGCTTTAGCTGGGTGTTTTAAAAGGAAACCAAAAATAACCAATAACCCCACCCAGATCTTTTGTAACATCTCGTGAGTATGGGGAGTGGGCTAGAAATCAAATCTGAATATTTTTACTTTAAGAAGCTTTCGCTGGAATGTCAAAGCCTCCCGGGTCCCCCTCTGCTTCTGTGGGCTGGAGTCCATGTAGAAGCAGCACATATAAGCTAAAAAAAACCCCAAAACTGTAACCCGCTGTAACTCAGGGCGCCTCTTTAATTAATGAGCCTTCATCCCTTCGATTAATCCAAATCCCGTCCAAACTACCCAAAATAAAAACACTGTGACAAGTTACTGCAGTAAAACCCGCGGCGGGTACGGCACCAGCCGCGATGGGATCGGGCTCCGGGCTCAGCCCGGGATGTTTCCGGAGGGAAAAGGGGTGGCCCCGAGGACTAAAACCCCTTTCCCGGGGTAAACCCGGGCCCGGGGCTCTGCGGGAAGCTGGGGAAGAGCTGCCAATAACGGAGCGCCCGGGGCTACCGGCGACCGGGACGGGCTCCCCCCGATTCCCCTGGAAGCGCATTGCTCCGGTGCCGCCGCTAGACTAATTTATTTCGTTAATTTTTATTTTGGTTTTTTTTTAACTTAAAATGTAACTGTAATTAGAATGGCTCTTTCTTTCCGGATCCGTCCACAAAGAAATGGGAGCGTAGTCCTTTTTAAGCCGAGAACTTAGACTATTAGCCCAGGAGAAAACTTGTTGGCAGTCCCTCGGGCGGCTACGACCGATAAGGCGGAATTTTAAAGCTTAGAAACGCCTTCCCGGTTAAAATCCCGATTTAAAAAAACCCAAAAAACAAAACCCAAACAACTATTTCTAAGCCTCCCTGAACAAACTCGAAGCGAAATCCTGTCCCTTTTCTGCCTGCGGCTTTGGAAGGGGGGGTCTGCTCGGAGAGGGGCCGGGATTCATGCGGAGGCTGGTGGGGTTCGCTTATCGCTATCTCGGGAGGGGATTAAAAAATCTGGGGGAAACAAATGTTTATTTTATAAATATATGTGTATATAGATGTATATAGGGATATATAGATAGATATGGAGGCGTTTGCTGTGAAGCGCATGGATGATCCCGTCTGGATCCATCCTGCCCGCGGCAAACTGGGGAAGCGAAGAGGGAATTTTTCAAACAAAATACAAAGCGCTGGATTTCTCGGGGGGGGAGGAAATAGAGATGAAAAAAAAGGAAGAAATAAGGAAAAAAAGTCAAGATGAGGAGCAGGAGGGTAGGAAACCGCAAGCGCTGGTTCTGCCTAAATCCCGGTGAGCTGCTGCCTGATGTTCAAATATTCCCCAGATTTCCAGGGGTAGCTTAAAATCACGGAAATACAGACGATATTGGCACACGCTGAGCTGCCGAATATATATATATTTTTTCTTAGATGTGCTGATTTCATATGAACTAGAGGGAAGTTTAGGAAACCTCAGTGAATATGCCAGGCTGAGGTGTCCCTTTTAAATCAGCTTCAATCTCGCATTTCCGTTTCCCTTAAAAATTTTTACTTCTGAGATTGAGCAAAGAATCTCCTTTAAAGAACCATTCACGAAAAGTCGGCTTTAAAGTTAAAGTGATTTTTTTTTATTACTATTTGCAACAAGTCAGTTGTGGGGGCACATTATCTGACCTTGGCACCGAAATACATTTAACATCAGTAAAACTTTTTTTTTTTAAAGGGAAATTTGTACATAGAGTTAAATAATTTTTTTTCACTTGGTGACAACATTCAGGCAGACGAGAGAGAATAAGAAAAAGGGGACTATACACGGATTGAAAAAAGAAATGTCCCTTTCGGGATGCGTTTTGGCAAGTCCGATCGCTTCTTTTTGGGGGGCTGCTCTTAAGAAGCGGCGCCGGAGGAGCGGGGAAGGGGGGGGCGGCTCTGTCCCTCTTCCCGACCCGAAGCGGGGGGAAGATTTTATGCCGGGGAAAACCATTGAAAAGTTTTTAAAGCTGCAGGAGGCGGGGGGGGTGGGGAAGGGACGATGTGTTTCTTTCGCCGCCTCTTTCCGTCCGTTCCGTTCCGTTTTTCCGTTAAATTAAAAAAAAAAAAAGAAAAAAAAAAGAAGAGGTTTTTCGGCGCCGCTGCTGTTTGCGGGGGGTGAGTCTGTGCGCGCCGGGGTAGGTGCTCATGGCGGAGGGAGGGGAGGGTGTTACCCCTATAGCTTGTCCGGGCTTTGAGGGTGTCACCCTTATAGTTTGTCCAGGCTTCTGGGATTGGGGGTGTCACCTCTATAGCTTGTCATGGGTGTTGTTAGCCCTTCAGCTTGTACAGGCAGTTGGAGTTGGGATGTCACCCCTCCAGCTTGCCGAGGCTGTTGGGGTCGTCGCCCCTGTAGCTTGTCGAGGCTCTTGGGGTTGTCGCCCCTATAGCTTGTCGAGGCTCTTGGGGTTGGTGAGGATCTCTCGGGCCAGGCGCCAGGTCTGCTTGGCCGCGCTCTCCAGCGCAGAGTGGGGTTTCCCCTGGAAAAGGTCGAGGTTGGGCAGGAAGTAGTGCGGGCAGCGGCGGCACTGCAGGCAGGAGATGAGCTGCAGCAAGATGCCGTTCAGCCGGTCGCCCAGGCAGGCCTCGTCCCAGTCGGTCTCCCGGGGATGCTTCTCGCACTCGTACAGCAGCAGCGTCTTCATGTGGTAGTTGTTGAGGGGCTGCCCCGGCAGCTCCAGGTGCCGGTCGCGCAGCGTCTTCAGCACCGAGAGGCACTTGTTGCGGCAGCCGCCCATCAGCAGCCGGTTCTCGGCTTCGCCGAACTGCAGCACCCAAGCGTCGCTCTCGGCCGAACTCTGCTTGCCCGTCAGCGAATAGCACTCTTTGGAGAGCAAGTTGAAGCCCTCGGCCTTCACCTCGGCCACCCGGTTGGGGCCAGGCCAGGGGATGTGCGGCATGGGCCACTGCGCCGCGCTGCGCGGCCAGATGCCGGTGCACTTGAAGGCGGGGGTGATCTGTACCACGTAGCGCTCGCGGATGCGCAGCTTCACCTCGCTGGTGTCGGCGATCATCTTCACCACGTCCCGGTAGCTGCACTTGTCAACTGCTTGGGCCACCAGCGTCTGGAAGCGGGAACGGATCTTGCGGGCGGAGAGGTAGCCCGAGGCGGTGATGAACTCCACCCAGAGCGACATGCTGCGCTTGCGGCCGTCGCTTAGCTTCAGCACGGCGCAACCCGGCAGGGAGCCGTCGTCCACGAAGTTGAAGACGCCCATCTGGTTGAGGTAGAGCACCACCTCGAACTCGGTGGGCGAGATCACCTCCAGCCCCTCGTAGCGAGCGTCGATCTCACTGAGGGAGCTGATGAAGCGAGGTTCCTGCACCTCCACCTCCTTCAGCACGTCCGACACCACCTTGCACACCTCGCGGATGGTCTTGGCGATGGCCGCCTTGCGCGCCTGGCAGCGCTCCGTGTAGTACTTGTTGAGCTGGTAGACCAGCTTGGCTTGGGCGGCGATCATGTTGGGGCACAGGTCCGGGCTGTACACCGGGCTCTCGCAGTACGTTGAGGGATCCAACGCTTTAGCGGTGGCCGCAGCTTCGCGGAGGGCGCCGGCCGAATCGCGGACCCCCCGCCCCCGCCGGGCGAGCGGCGGCGACGCGCCAGGGAGAGCAGTTAAAGGGGAAAAAAAACGAGCGAGGAGGACGAGGCAGCACAAAGGAGCTGCCCCGACCAGGAGGAAGAGGAGGAAGAAGGAGTGCGGTGCCGGGGTCAGAGTAGCCCCCGCAGAGTTTGGGGGTGGCGGCGGGGGCAGGGAGGGCTCACCCACCCCCCCCGTTCAGCGCCCAAAACGCTCTTCAAGAGTTCATGTGAAAAAAAAAAAAAGAAGAAGAAAAAAAGCAACAAACAACGAAAAAGCCCCAAACGAACTTCCCCCGTTCGGCGGCGAACTTGGGAGAGATGGGAGAGGAAGAGAAAGCGGCAAGCTGTGCCCAGAGCCGAGTGAGCTGTTGGCCCGGCGTTGGGCCCGGGCTGGCGGGGGCTGTCGCTGGTCGCCCCGTTCCCTCTGCAGGCGTGGGCCGGGCCCGGTTCCCGGTCAGTCTCTATCTATAGGCTGGTCTGCGATCGCTCATTCCTCTCCCGCGGCGCGACATGGATTGCGCCGAGA
>VZTY01000018.1:191774-206774 GCA_013400935.1 Turnix velox
GCCGCCGCTCCTTGACAAATTCATTAGGGAGGCGGCAGGACGCCTGATTTGAGTGTTAAACACAGTGTTTGTTTGCTTTGAGCCGCGCCGGCACCGGCCGCAGCCGCGAGTGAGCCGCGAATTGTGGAAAAAGAGATGGAAAAAANCGTGAGGTTCCGCACAACGATCCCCGCTCCCGAACGTCCGGGGCCGTCCGGCGGCCTGGGAGACCGGAGGGTGTGTGTGTGTGTGTGGACCGAAACGTTTTCGTGTTTTCAGGGTAAGGAACCGAGGATTTATCCTTCTCTCTGCCCGGTGAGGTGACTGGGATGGAGCCTTCCCCGTGCTCGGCTTTTAAACAATTCATCCCGAATTTTCCCGTCTGAGGTTGAAGCGCTTAGTAAACAATAAATCAGCTAAACAAAAGCCGGCTTTAATTTATTACCCCCGGCGCTAATTAGAAACATCATTTGAGCAATAAACTTAAACACTTCCAGCAAATAATGCCCGTGCAAACCTTTCCCTGCCGCGCGTCCGGGCGTTTGAGGCTGGGAAGGATAGCGGGCAGGGGCCGTGAGCGGCGGGGGCTGGCACGGACGAACCCTCCTAAGTCCCTCCTTTCGGTCCGTTGGAACCGGAGCCCGTCGGCAGTCCTTCGGTGGGGCTGTAACGGGGTTGTCCCTCGGCAGCGGGAGATGCTGGTGCCGTTACATGGAGCGAGATGGGAAACCGGGAGCGATTGATCCGCGCTCGCTCATTATAATCCGCCTCATCAGACTTGAGTTAATGAGGCGGGGGGGGGGGGGGAAGCCGCCGCCCCTTGACAAATTCATTANGGTGGGGGGGGGGGGAGAGGCGGCCTCTCCTTGACAAATTCATTAGGGAGGCGGCAGGACGCCTGATTTGAGTGTTAAACACAGTGTTTGTTTGCTTTGAGCCGCGCCGGCACCGGCCGCAGCCGCGAGTGAGCCGCGAATTGTGGAAAAAGAGATGGAAAAAAGGGGCCGGGGGCGCGGAGATACCTCCCGCTCCGCGCCATCGGCCGGTACCGGGGGGGGCTTGTTCTCTGTGTGTGATCACCGGGAGGTCTCTTTACCCCGAGGGTGCAAAGAAGCAGCCTGGGATGGTTATTGAATGTGCAAAGATTCATTTTAATTTTTTTTTCCCCGTAAGAAAACGGGGAAACGACTCAGGGTTTTAGCAAGAAGCCCCCGGGTCTCTCCCGGTGTGATGGAGAGGACTGGTTCGCTCTCCTCACCAGCTGATCAGCGACAAACGTTACATGTTTTGCAGCTTTTTTATTCCAAAAGGTGTGTTTTAAATGTTCTCTACTGCGCCACTGACACTAGGTTTAATTTTTTGAATCAAATCGACCCGAAGCTGTTAAAGGGTTTTCAAATTTGTCCTTTTTCTTTCCCTTTCTGGGAATGAGAAGCGAGGCAGGAGCAGGTGCTCCCAAGGGAATACAGGGTATTTTGGGGGATAGTCAATGAAATGTGCTCTGTCCATGACAGCTTTGTAGGTGAGAGCCAGCCCTTGCTCCTCTGCTTTCTGCTGGCTGGGTCCTCCCTGTCCTTTCATTTTTTTCTTGTGTAAAACAGAATAATTAATCTGCTGGTGAAACCCAGCATCTTAATTTTTTTTTGGTTTTTTTGTTGTTTTTTTTTTCCTGGCGATCAGTCTTCAAACATTCTCAGCTCTCAGTGCCTGGTAGGACTTTGCTTCCATTTATAGCAGAAGAGTCTGGGAAAGGAGCGGGTGCCCTTTGCCTGTCATTTCCCTGCATTCCTGCGGCGCTGATGGGACTGGAGCTGCTGCAGGGAGAGATCACTGCCTGCCGTTTCTCCGCAGCACAACGGGGTCAGCAGCTGCAATAAATGCTGCTGGAGGCTCCGTAGATTAAATTCTCTTCACTTTCCATCTTACCCCTTCTCTAGGGTCACAGCTCGGCCTCACTGCCCGTTCCAGGGGCTGTGTGTGAAGTCAGTCCACGGGGCACACTGCGGAAGAAGTGTGGTGGGGGGTTTAATTTCTACGTCTGAGCAGTTGAGGGGGTTGCACACATCTTTTGCTTTTTCTTTACCCACCAAGATTGGATTGGTTTGGCAATGAAATAATTTACACGTGTTTTAAGCCTTGCCTAGCTTATGTTTCTAGGGAAGGAAAAGGAAAGCACTTTGTTTTTACTTCCCTGCTCAGCCTGACAACATGAATGTTTTTGCGTGGAGGTGTTTGAGCAGCAGCAGCCTGCAGCTAGAGGCTCTCTCTTGTGTTTCTCGGTGACTTCTTTCAGCTGTCAGAAGCTACAGATACTAAATACTGTTGAGTCAGTTGCCAATTGGAAGCAGAAAAGCGCATTTCTAACACTTTTTGTAGCAGTTTCTTCCTACTAAAACTTCTCATGGACCTATTGTCCTGTGTGAATGTGATTGGGCTGGGTGCCTGCTGTTCTATCAAGGAGAAACAGCAGATTCACCTGTGGTGGCTGTCTTTTTTTACCACAACTGTTTAATTGCATAAAGAGGATCCATTTCTTAAAGTATTAAAGCACATAACATGCAAGGATTTTGTCAAATTGACTTCCAGTTGAATGCAATATGTTCTTTGCTTGAGGAAAACACAAGATGGGCAACAGAGAGAATCTCCTGCCTGGGGTTTAAAAATGCTGCCAGGCCGAAACAGCACTTCTCCTAAAAATATGGAAATTAGGAAGATATTCTAAGCAGAATCAAAGTTCCAGAAATAAAAAAACAAAAAAACTTTCACTGTGCAGGAGTTTGCCCTTAACTTTTCTTTTAAGGGTTAGGGGCCGTCTGGTTGCTGTTTGTTGTCTGAGATGTTCCTGTTTTGGGGTTCATGGGGCTGGAGGATTATTTTAGAAACCAAACCCTCCGTGGGGTGAGCTCAGGTGGAGCAGATTTGTAAGGTGTGTGTTGTATTTTGCAGCATTAATTTTTTTTGTCCTTCGAAAATGGTTTGCTTATTAAATCGTGGCAGGGAGTTTTGTTGCTGTCATTAATGAGGGCATCCAGGCACACAGCTATTCCTGTTCTATATCTCACATATCTGACTTTGAGATAACTTCTTCATTGTAATACGCTGCTCTCTGTGTAGTTTTTTTTAATGGATTAGGTAAAACCCGTGTGCAAAATAGTTGAATGTCCCTTCTCCCACGTCTGGGAAGGGGAAACTGCATTGGCTCAGTGCAGAAGCCATCTGCATAGTTTAACCAAAACAATACTCAGTGAGCTAAGGGATGGAAATTCTTCTTTTTCTCTAACTACCTGAAATAAAAGCAGGATGCAAACCAGCTGCCCAGGCCTATGGAAACCAAGGCTCTTGCCAGTCTGTTTCTTTTCTTCATTTTCTCCTTCTATCTCCCTTTATTATCTCTGGATCCCGAGGAGTCTCTCCGAGTCTCTGACTGGTGGTGTCTGCAGTGAGGGGCTGGGCTGGGGGTTTAAATAGCCCTCGGGTAGAGTGAAAAATCTTTGATCTATGGTTCTGCCTGCCTGCCGGTGATTTGCTCGCTGGGGCTGGACACTGTCCATGCCCTCTGGCTGTGCTATCGCTGAGGTGGCTCAGAGGAGCCTGACGTGCCACCAGACGCACAGTTAATCACGGCCTTAGCTCAGGGCTCCAGCCGGGCTTAGTGAGCTGCTGCTCGCTCTGCACTTCATTTGGGGTGTGATACTCATCCCAACCTTACTTCTCCATATTTAAAACTGCCTTAACACAGTCTTGTATTTTATTTCCGAGGAGTCTCCTCTGGGTTTGTTCTGTTTCACATTTGTTTCCAGTATCCGAGTGTTACGACTTGACAATTCTTACAGCACCTTCAAGAAAAAAAAGCTTTGGTCTTCTCCTAATTCAGCTGTTTCCCTTTCTCAGTGCTGCTCTGAAACAAATAAATGCAGCGATGCTTATGTCTTGGGGGGGTAAAAAAAAGCTCAGGAGAGAATCTAGAGGCTTGGAACTGAATCTTCAACTTTGAAACCCAAAACGTTTTCCTGTCATTTGTTTACACGAGAGCTCATGATCATCTCTGGCACCACATGCTTCCCCGTGGAAAGGGTCTGAAGGGCACAGGAGTGAGAAAGATTCAGCTGTCGGGTGAAAAAAAACCCCATTGCTCTGGATCTGGGCTGACATTTCCAGGAGCAGTTTGTACATTTACATTAAAAGTCACGAACCACGTGTACTGAATAAAGGAAATTCCAAGCGTTCTCAGAGTTTCAAAATAATAACAATAATAATTACAGTTGTGGATGGCCAGTCCTGCCATGGTGGGAAGGAGCTGGAGTGTCCCAGTTGTTCCACTTGCTTGGGTCCCCTCAGTACTTCCCAGCAGCACTCGTGTTGAGGATGACAGGAGTCGTGGCATGAAAGGACATAAAACCATTTTGAAAAACTGGAAAAAAATTATATATGGCAGAGGGCCACCAATCAGAGTATTTTGAAGTATTTTCATTTTGGTTTATTTCTTTGTTTAGTTGGAAGGAGAGAAGGAGCAAGGCATTCAGCAAGGAACATTCTTTTCAGAAATTAATGAATAGTTACTGAAGCTCTTGTGTTCAGCTTCAGGGGACGGTTCAGCCTTCACTTGAGTTCTGAGACTTCTGCATTGGTTCTCTCTATGGCTGTCTGTGTGCTGTGAAGGAGGGCAGATGCATTAGAACATGACATTGATTGTAGTCAGGGGGACATTCAGATGTTGCTAATGGGCTTCCAAGATGGCTTAGGAGACGTGTGAGCAATAGTTTGGGCTCTTTGAAGATTTTAAAATAATTTCTGCCTACCTGCTGCATGGAGGTGGAGTTGTGTGCACGTGTGGGATCCTTCAACAACTGGTGTTCATGCATGGAAATGTCTAATGGAGAATGACCAGAGTCCTTGAGAGGTGCAGGCAAGTCCTCTCTCCTCCTGTGTCCTGGAAGTCCATTTTCTGCAGCATCTGACCACCAGTGTGCCTACAGAGGGCAGTGGTCTGGATGTTTCTTGTGGTTGCTCCCAGAGTGTAGACTTGAAAGAAAGTGGGGCTTGAAACAGGCGGGCATTTGCGAATTTATGTTTTATCTCCCTTCACTTGAAAATTTATGAGGAGAGTGACTTTCGGGTGCTTGCGTTGTGTGTTCCAGGGCTTGCCCCCACTGATAACACCCTTGTTGGCGTGAAAGTGCAATGCAAATTATGACAGTTACAACCTTCTGTTTTGTTTAAGCTGTCAGTGGGTTTCCTGGCTCAGCACTGAGGGCAGCGGCCTGTTCAGCCGCTTCCATGTTCACCTAAACTTCAAAGGTCAGGTTTCTACAGGCGAGCCTAGTCAGAGCCTAATTGATGAGGAGGGCAGGGGGAGAGAATTTACTGTTCTGTTGGCTAGTTTCATATCGTTAGGTTGTCCTGAAAGCATCAGGCAGTCACAGCCCCTTTCATGTAAGTGCTGACCCCAGACAGGAGCTGACAATCACGGGAGGCAGCCACAGGAACCGGCGCAAGCGGGCTATTGATTTTTCAGTTAGGCCTAAGTAGTTTGTAGCATGGGTAATGGGTGACAGAGGCAGGTATGTCATTATCAATGAGCTCCGTCGCCGCAGCGACAGCCCCCGCTCATATTTCCTTCAGCCCTGACAGTCGGCGTCCGGCACCGCTCAATAAATCGCCCAACCTTCTCCTGACAAGTGACTGGGGCTTTTTGGGAGGGGAGAGGAGAGGAGGCGGAGGAGGAAAGAGGAAATCAAAAAGCTAAACTTCCCTGCTTCAACTTGGTGTGGATGGGGAGCGAGGATCCCCCCCTCTGCGGAGGAGAAGGCAGAGAAGGAAGCGGCAGGAGATGTGCAGCCGGGGAAGCTTCGCTTTGTTTTGTGGCCTCTAGAACGCCAAAGTTTTTCTCAAAATCAGGCAGAACAGCTTAAAAGGCCAGCCTTCTGCCTAAATGTGTTCTGCTTCAGTAGTTAATTTGGGTTTCCATGGCAGGGTTTTGTTTTTACTTTAGCATTGGCTCTGCATTTAATCAAGGTTATACTGCCATAGCCATACAACAGTCACCGTCTGCTGTTCAAAATCCGCTTTTAATTCCTCGTTTCCTCTTCTTAAATTTCATATATGGAGACTATTTATTGGAGCTTTCTTATGTATGCGGAGTGCTGCAACAGTCTCTGTGCCGACTACCTACTTTGGGCTAGCAGTGGAGTACCAATACATTAGGAAGCTGAATAAAGTTTTTATTACTTGCTTTTTACTAGCTGTGCATTCTGAATTTAATAGAGGTAGACCCAAATTTTAGCTTGACACTTAATTAAATTCTGAAGGATATTGAGAGAACGTAAAAATTGTAATAAGGGGTGGAGTGTTTTGTTTTTGTTGTTTTGGTGGTTTGGGGTTTTTTTTGGTTTTTTAAGACTGTACGGACACAGTTCAAATGAACTGAGGTATCTAAACAGGAATCTCCTGAAGTTTTCTGATGTTGTTCTTTTGTTGGAGGGATGTAAGCTGTTGGCATTTTTGCAGGAGCTGGAATTCAGTTAGCTTTTACGCCGCACACAGATGTTAACAAAACGGCATATGCTTATAATTAAAAAAAAATAAATCTTTAGACAAATTGAAATAAAGCAGGAGAGTAAATGTTTTGAAAAACTTCCTTAAAATAACTCGCCGCAGTGGTATCTTGTTTAACAAGGGGACATTACACAGAGCAGGAGCTGAGGCCCTGGGTGTTGAAAGGGCTGCAGAGCATCGGAAGGGACCAAAACCCTCTCACCCACCAGTGGGGCCACAGCCCTTCTCTTCTTGGCTTCTTAGTGGCATGAGCCACATCAGCTCAGGCTCCAAAAGTGAGGCTGAAATTCACTGCTGGATTATGAAATCCTTTCACAATTCTTTGCACAAGCTAAAAACCTGAGCAGCTGTATGCTTGAAGCAGTTACAGAATGAATTGATTATAAAAATCTATTTGGATATCATTGTGTTGCCTATTGAGGAGGGAAGAAGGGGTGGCTTGCTCTCCTTCTGAGGCTGGAGAGAAGGTGAGCTGGGCAGTTTGAAGCAGTTTGGGAGTTTTTCCTCTGTCAGCAGCAGCCCTTTTATCCATCCTGCGAGGCCTGGTGGGCTTCTTTCCTGTTGAAGTAGGTAAAAAGTGGAGTGTGAGGCTTCTCTTTCCTTATAGCAGGCAGAGTGTCCCTTGCTGTGTGTTCAGTGTTGCTGCCCCTTGTGTCACCGCAGGAACCTAAAAAGGAGCTGCAGAAAATCGACAAATTAAATTTTCATGAAGGAAACCCCTAATCAGCAGTGACAGGGTAAGAGAAAGATGATTGCCGCTTGGTCATTGTGGAGAGGCACTTAGGCTTGGTGTCAGTGCTTCTGTTAATGATGACTAATGTCTTTCTTGGAGGAAACGCATGCTCAGACACTGTGCCCCAGCCCAGGGAAAGAGCAGGCAGATATTAAGGCACTATTAAGGAAAAAAAGGCTGTAAATCCTAAAACAAAAGCTCAGGTCTCCAGATGAAAGAAAGGGCTGCTGTGTTTTAGCCATAGCAGAAAGCACAGCTCTGAAACTCTTCCTGTTTCACTCTTTAAGCAAAATAATATTACAAATATATATATGTATATATATACACAGGTAGCCAAGTGGGTGCTGTGTGTTCCCAGTCTCTGTTGCTGTAATTAAAGAAGATGGTGGAGATGACTCTGATGGGTGAGCACGCTGGTCAGAAGTAAACAGTCATATTTTATTCCTCTTCTGTTAACAAAGCTCACTTTTTAAACAGAACGAAAGCTGCTGCAGCACATCCCTTCCCGAGCTCTGTGTGCTGTTGTCTTAATAAACCTTCCCCAGTCAAATGTAAAATGACTGAAGAGACCTTCTGAAGTGTGGACACCACCGTGGCTGTTAGGTAGATGGGCAAAGAAGAGGTGGCACGTGTCATTCCTTCCGCTTTTCCCAAAGTGAGACCTTTCAGAAGGACGTTTGTGATGCTTGTCATATTTCTTCCTATACATCTTCTTGGCCTGACAGGTCCAGGGGAGCATGAGGAAGCAGATGTCACTGCGTTCAGACAACACTAATTACTTGGGGATTTTTGCAGCCTCAGCGCTTGCTGTAACTGAGGGTGGTGGCTGCTTCTGTGGCCTGTGGTGGGGACGTGGTGTTCCTTCAGACAGCACCACTAGGTCTTTGTGTTACTGCCTGGTAAGGTGTGAACACCAGCAACAGGGTCCATGACAAGGAGATGCTGAATGTGTGACACTTATATGTGTTTAAAATGCTTTTTATTAAAGCTGGTCTTTGCATCTGCTGTTAAATATAGGTGTTCCGGCATCTGTTAGCCACTGTGGTGTAGCCTTAGCTGTCACTTCTCACTCTGCTTCTTTATGTCCCAGCCTTTACTCTTCTGAAGTTGCACAAACACTGCTTGAGAAATGCTGGTGGACCCAGCAGTTGGCACAGCTTCCCCATCTCTGACCTTCCTGCCCAAGTGATGTCTTTTTTTTAGCATGTCATCATTGGTGTTAGGAGCCAACAGCCTTTATTCCCCTACAAACTGCGTGGCTAATGTTTTCTTTGTTGCATTTTCTCGGCGAGAGCCTGTGGTTCCCGTGTGGCACTAACCACCCTGTGATTTTTAGCAGAGTTCAGCGGGTGGTCACACCATCCCCTGGCTTTGTGCTTTCTCCTCCTAAGCAGAACAACCTAAGTTAATCACAGCTTGGAAAATAAAAAGGTCCAATAATGCAGCTCCGTGTGCTGGTGAAGCAGAAACGGGAGCAGCTTTATCAGAGATGTAGGATGAGGCAAAGCCGCAGTCTCTGCCGTACAGTTATAGTAATTATGACTAATGAAGCGTCCAGCCGGGATGAAATGGCATGCCCACGGGGACCCAGGCCAACCAGTTGTGACTGATGAAGGAGCTGATGCTGCTTCAGAGCCTGGGCCTGAGTGGGAAGCACAGCCTTTTGTTTGCAACCTCAAGCTTTGCCCAGTTATATTCAAGCAGCTTTAGAGATAAACAGTGCTAGTAAATGAAGTCCTGAGAGCTCGGTTTTGTTGAGGTTTTAAACATCAGGAGAGGTTTAAAGAATGATGATTTCCCATCCTCAAATCACCTGAATAACAAACAACCCCGCCCCAATGGCACAGCCCTGGTACAGGCTCCTTCAGAGTTGTTCTGATTGTGGTGCAGATCCAAGTCATTGAAAACACATGTTATATTTTAATACAATTTCATGCTTTGGCAGTGAAAGCCAAAGATGCAAAACTCATGGTTTTAGGCTTACTGCAGTAATTTATTTTTTAACATACTTAAGACCCAACGTGGTAGCACTCTGCATTTCAAACCAGCCCCATAATTTCTAAGCAAAAGGAGACAGGTACTTCATGGTATCAGGAACCTGAAAGACAATTCCTTGTAGGAAGAAGGTTAATTCATGCAGGCGACATAAAATGGAGCTCCAGTACACTTTGATAATATATAGGCCAGCAGAGTAATAATTTTAAACCAGCTTCTTTTTATGAAGACAAGGTATGCAGCTCTAAAAAGGGGGGGGGGTGGAAAAAAAATGGAAATGCTGAATGCTAAAATGCAGATTGTATGGGGACCTCTGAACTGTCAAGTAAGAGCCCAGCATTAACAAATGCTTCTGTAAATAGAAGTTTGTGCCAAGGTGTTTAGGCCCAGTCTGGAAGCAGGTGGGGATCAGCCACTTCACTGATGTGCAGATGTTCTTTTGCCTCTTGCAATAAAGCACCTTGTGTTTTTTAAGAAGCAGATCAGCATGTAGATCATATAGATTTAATTTTCGAGATTGTATATACATACAGATATTGTATATTGCAGGAATTGCTCCAAGAGGTAGCTAGCTATCTGTGTTAAGATGAAGCGATAGCTTTTAGGTTGTGTTTTTTATAAGGCCTTGATGTATAATTCTCCCCTTTTCTAATTAAATCCTTGGGAAAATTCCTATAAATTTATGCCAGTGTGGAACAGCTTTTAGCTTTTCTTGGGACTTCTGTTGTTTTCACTTTGATAATCTCTCGACATTATTGATGTTCAAGAAGTAGTGCTTCTGAGTAAAATGCCACAGAGTGGTAGATACTGAGTGTATGTAAATATGATGTAAATTAGAACTGAGGAGCATTGACCAGCATTTAGTATTTGGTGTTGGAAAGCTGGTGCCTTGAAAAGCAACAAGATTCAAAGCTGGCTTTTTTTGAGGAGTGACTCTCTTCTGTGAATCCAGAGTAGTCCAGATTGCTCCCATCTTGGTTGGTGTAAGCTGCTTTAGATGCCTCCTTACCTACCACAGCTAAGCCTGATGATTCAAGGAGTGATAATAAAACCTACTTCTGTGCTGGGTACAATAGATTTTACTCTTTTCTCCTACTCCCTAATCTCCCCAGGAAATACTACTGTTGCTTACACTGATCACAGGGTGTAGTGACCTGCACACTGAGCAAAAGAGATTTAGGAAACAAGTTTGGAAACTTTTTAAAAGATCCTTTTTCTAAAAAAACCCTCTTACCCAATTTCTGCTGTCTTCTAGCTCATGAGCGTGAGTATTTCTTGAAAATTGCTTCCTTCTGTTCTTCAAAAGTTCCTTCCTCTACATTTCATTTTCTTATTTGAATTAAGTCAAGGCAAGCGAGGAGTTATCTACTTGGTGCCCCCCTTCTCACATCTGCTCCATGGTGGGTAGGATGGGAATCTTCCATGTCTATGGTTGGGCTGGGGCTGGGCACTGTTAGACCTCAATTCCCTCTCCCCTATTTGCATGTGAACCTGAAATGGTACTTCTCTGAGTTGCTGGGAACATTCTTTGCCTCAGCTCCTAGATGGGTAAAAAATGTCCATCGGCTTTTGACTCAGATACCTTTTGGCTGGTGATTTCAAGTGTTCTCTGGTTGTTAGCAGTTCTAGAATTAGAGCTGTTGCCCATTTTCTTTGGAGTTCCAGTGTGGTTCCTTTTGAGTGGTTCTTATGGCTCCAAGAATGAATAGATCTTCTGATGTGGGGGACAAACTGAGACAGAAAATGACTGTTTGGTGTAGGAAGCTCCCTTAGGTGCAACTCTGGGGCTGCTTGAAAGCTGAGTTAGAGCAGGGCTTGCTTCACCTCATCTATCCCAAACACAGCCCTTGAGGCAGGCGCAGGGAAAGCAGGTGAAAGTGGGATCGCATTGGCTTTGTCTAAGGTTTTCCTTCTAATGAGGTGCCTTCGGTTGCCCACTTAGGGAAGACTTATCTTAATTGTCAAGTTCTGGCAATGCAAGGGAAGCCTTTAAAGGATTAAAGATTTGCTTCCTGTTACCCTTGGTCTGGATTCTCGTCTTAACTGCAATGATCTAAATCCACGGGAACTCCTTTCACCAAGTTCCAGAGCAAAGCAGAGCCTCACAGAGTCAGAAGGAAACCCTTTTTATATTACATCAATTTTGATGGGTTTTTTGTGCAACTTCTGGAGTAAGGTGACAAATCAGAACGTCAAAAACCATTTGTGAACTGGTGGCACCAAACACCATATTCTGTTTTATTTTGACCTTGTGGCTTAAAAGTGTACATCACCAAGTGTTTTCAGGAGTGTGACAGTAATACAAAGCAATGATCAATAACCTTCAAAAATTTTCTGAGGGGTCAAAACCAAGGTGTTTATTGAATCAAAATGCTTGTGAGAACAGAAACATTTAATTCTTCTTAAAAACAACTTTGTAACCTTTCCTCTGGACAGAGTTGATCTTGGCTAATGAAAAGTAACATTTCTCATGAGCAATTTCTCCTTGAATTGATACACAACAGTTTTATGGATACACAATTCCAACAGTGATTTTATATGTCTGTGTATCATTGGCAATTGTATTTCAGAAGTCTTTTTACTCTCTTTACACTTCAGCACTCACATGTTGTGTCACAAGTATTTGTTTTTCAAGGGTATCCACCAAGACAGTTGCAGGTACTATTCTGCTGCTTGTTGTCTCAACTTCTGCCTCTCTTTCACTGTTTCTAGGGATTATATTTAACCTTAAATGTTTTTTACCTTAAGATTCTGCGCTTTCTTGTTGCTTGTAGGTAAAGGTTGCTTTGCTTTTTATCCTAACCCTAAACTAATAAAGTACATACCCCTCCCCTTGTATAATATTAATCTTTCAGAAGTTTGTCCTGTACTGGAGGAAATAAATAGAGATAAGAGGTGAATGGTGCCTGGGTATAAATACTGTCTGGATTTAAACCTGCTGCGTGGCAACTCTAGCTCTCCTTCGAGGTAGTCATGAAAACCTAAATTGTGTGCCTCGTATATTTAAGGCCAGTGAGCCTATATGATTTTATTAATGTGCTATAAATCTTATATTCACAAGCAGTGTTTACTACTGTGCAGTATATTTAAAAGAAAATTTACGCCTCACTGCTGAAGGCAGGTAGGCTAGAGGAAAAATACAAGGGTGGGCCTCAAACATTCATCCAAGTGTGACAAGTATTTGCAAAGAATTTCCTCCTGTAAATTTTTGCTGAAAGCAAACAACGCATATTCTAGCCCAAAATTTAATAAAATCCATGCATGTATTTATTTTTTTGTGTAGACAGGTAGAACACGGGCATATGTTTTGTCAGTGGCTACACAAGAACCTTGCATGTGTTCATATGTGACACTCTCTGGATCACAGGATGAGATTTTCATTCTTAAATTAAGTCATTAAATGGATCATTCTTCACTTCAGAGTAGTACCTAGAAGACCTGAAGACCTTGGATGCTTTTCAGAAGGAGTAGTGATTTTCTGATGAGGCACATAGGATTGACTTGTGTTTTTCTCCTCTATAGCACCTGGGGAAACTCTCCCAATGGTCCCTAGGGAATGGCAGGCAGCTCCTGGAGCCGTGAGGCTGCCTGCTTTGGGGCTTCTTGCCTAATGTTCTTGGAAGGGCAGCAGTTATTTAACCAAGGAAACATTTTTTATTTCTATGGGTGCATTGTAGATTGCACAGAAAAATACAGTTAATGTCCCATGTGTAACCTTCTGTGCCCTTTCATCTTGTGCGTGGGAGTTGAAATATTGGTCAGCAATCCAAAACAGATATGCTTGATGCCATAAGAGCTGTGAGAAGTTTGTTGTGCCCTATCTGCTTTTTTACTCTTTCCAATAAAACATCATACCGTTTAAAAAGAAGGCATATGCACTTCACTGTGCAGTTTTCAATTCCACAGACAGTAACAAAACCATTCCTGAGGGTGAAAAGGGACACAGAACAATTTAAAACCCATGTGAAAAATTCTACACCCCAACACAGTTATCTTACTCTAGTGGACATGGGCTTAATGAAATAATTAGTTTCTTTGTGTGTTGTCAGAGATTGTTACTGTGAATATTTAAATAATCTCAGAAGTCTCAGTAACAGGAGATTTTTACAGTTTGGGTCTTTTCAGTTGTTCCACAGTGTGTTTTTTCTGTTCTTCCTGCAGAAACTTCTTATGGAAAAGGCTTTCTTTTGTCAGCATGGAAAGCTGGTGAGAAAGAACGAAAAAAAGAGACCCTATGTAGTACTGAGCTGTCTGGGCTCCCCTGTTTTATTCATGTGATGTGGTGTGTGTGACCCATTTGAGAGTTTCTCCCACCCTAGCAGAGGCAGTTCTCAGCCAGCTGAGCTCCGTGAGGTCCTCCTCTGGGTGTTATTACCTGGTGTTAGTGTCAGTGCAGGAGATGTTTGAATAGGGCATGTAGCACAGCAGCAGCCTGTATTATTTCCCTAAATGCTTGCAGAAATGGTACTTTCACTCTACTTTTCACAAGGGCTGCTCTTTTGTGCATCCACTGCATTGCAGAAACAGGTTTTTTCACCTGCAAAGTTGATGACTTTTCTTCCCCCTCCAGGCATTTCATAGCAATGAGGGTTTGGGTATGGAAAATACACGCAACAGAGAGGGCCTCTGGTGTTTGGGTGTACACTCCTCAGTTTCATTGCATTCATGATAGCCCTTCTGAGCAGCCCCAGTTATTAAAAGATTATATTTTTCTGACCCTTGTGACATGAGCTTTCAACCCTTGCTGCTTTTTGGTCACAGGTTCTGTCAGCCTTTGGATACTCTGGAGACCGTGGGGGAGAACTGAGGCGTGCCCCAATATGCTCTTGTACCCTGCTTACAGATTTCTTATGCTCCGGGGAGAGCAGTGCCTTGATGTTAACTTGAAATCATCCTTGACTCAGTCCAAGCTGAGATAAAACAGAAATATAAGTATTTCTTTGCAGTGTTCAGAATGGAAAATACAGTTAAGTTTATGTGTATAAAAAATAGAGGCAGAGAAAAAAACCGAAGGTTCTGCTTGCACAGAGATGAGATCTGAAATGAGATCTGGACTCTGCTGGATGCAGTGTCTCAGTGGTGGTGCTCATTAATGGTGGACTTCATTAACGTTTATAAATATGTAAAGGCTGAGTGTCAGGAGGATGGAGCCAGGCTCCTGTCAGTGACCTCCAATGATAGGACAAGGGGTAATGGGTGCAAGCTGGAACAATATGAGAAATATGAGAACAAACAGAGTGAGGGTGCCCAAACAGTGTCCCAGGCTGCCCAGAGAGGGTGTGGGTTCTCCTTCTCTGGAGACATTCAAGCCCTGCCTGGATGCCTTTCTGCATGTTCCTGCTCTGGCAGGGGGATGGGACTAGATGATCTCTCCACACCCCTTCCAGTCCCTGACATTCTGTAATTCTGCACTGAGGCACCTTCTTACGAAGGTGGTGACACACTGGAAGAGGCTGCCAAGAGACATGGTGGAGGCTCCAGCCCTGGAGACATTCAAAGCCAGGCTTGATAAGGCTCTGAGCAACCTGATGTAGTGCAGGATGCCTCTGCTCACTGCAGGGGGATTGGACTCGATGGCTTTGGAAGATCCCTTCCAACCCAACACATTTTATGACTTCTCGGGGTGCCACCAAAGTACGGGCAAAGAGCACAGGTTCCAGTGACGGATGTGGGGAACAGCTGGGTGGTTGCTTTGGTATAAACCCAGCGGTTGGAAGCAGAGGAGGGTGCCCTCCTCG
>VZTY01000018.1:211774-274844 GCA_013400935.1 Turnix velox
GAGCTTGCTCAAAGACAAACCCATGGAAGTGGCAGACTGGCCTTCTGTAGCACAATGGCCATAAACCCTGCTCAGTTACTGCAGGGAGGCAGTGGTGTGATGGAGCTCTGCATGCATGTGACACGGAGGGGACAGTAAACTGTCTTTCATAGAGAGATTTTGTGCCCAGACACAGATTCATGGTGATATTCCCTGGATGGAGAGGGCTGCCTGCTGGCAGCAGATACAGGAGTCCAATGTGTAAACTCTGATAAGGATGGCATGTAATTTGTGGTACAGTTTGACTGTTCATTGTGAATAATGCAGCAGCTTTTGCAGGTCTTTCAGCAAGAGCCCTTAGTTTGGAAGAGTAAATTTATGTCATTAAGAGTCTTTCTATCCTCTAATGTCATTATATTATTTAAGGAGAAGGAAGGTAACTTGTGTTGAGCATTCAGGGTGCTTCTGGTTTTCTCTTTAGTATTATGGACTTAGATGAATAATCTCACTTGGTTTTGTTAGGAGACAAAGTTTGTCCCAACATCCCATGTAAAATGTCTCTCTCATCTGTTCTGTGCTTTTCCTCCTGGAGTCAAGTATGTTGAAGTGTAATTAAATTCAACTGCCACCACAAAATCTGTCTGCTGGAGGGTGTAACCAAAGTATTTGAATGACTAAGATTTCGGAAGAATTAATTACTGGAACAAACTGTAGTCATACCTACATTGCAGCAAATGGAAAACTGCCAGGAAACTGTTTGATAAGTTGGTGCTTTTTGTCTAAATACGAGTAGGAGTCAGTATGAGGTTTGTTTTTGTTTTCCCTAGGTGTGGGGATGCAGACTGTTCATGGCAAAAAAATAAGTACACTGGGGCAGTCACGTGTTTAAATGCTAAAGGACTAAGTGTAAGCCTAACAATTAACAATTGTGGTTTTTTTCCAGAATCATCATTATATTTATAATAGTATAGAATAATAGCATTTCCGTCAAAATTTACTATACAAGCTACTCCAGTATGACAGTTTTGCAAGTTATGTGAGAACTAAGATGTTCCTTGTTTTAGTAGGCAGGCGAAGAAATCCATTCTCTTTCCCTCTAGATTGTGTGAAAAGCATGTGATAATTAGTATGGTGTTCAATGGCAATTTCCTATTTTCTTTATTTGAATGCATTTTATATTCCTTGTATATGCCCTTATTCTCAACTGCAGTACTGGGGTTAATTTTGAAGGTGGTCTTTTGATGGAATGATGTATTCTTTCTGCATCAGAGAAGTTACCTATTTGGGTAGATGCTTTTGTAAAAAAAAAAAATCCAGAGGCATTTAGTTTTGGCTCTTGTGATGGTTACTAAAGAATGCAGCTATGGTGAAGTAACAAATTTTAGGACATTAGGAGCTGCCATCCTGTTGGCAGCCAACTGCTGTGGAGTCATAATCACAGGCTGTGACCTCAGCCAAATGGTAACAGGTGAATTGGGATTTTAATCCAGGTGCTTTACCTGGGTTGGAAACGTGTGGGATATGTCGTAGTAAGAATCATGGAAGCTCAAAGTTCATCTCTTTTAAGCTTCAGTCACCATGTCATTAAAAACATGGTACTTTGGGGTGCAAGTCTCTGGTGGTTAAATAGTTTGAGGGTATACCAGCTAATACTGTCAACTGCTACTTGTTTCTAGTCTTGTTTTAACATAATGTTTATGCGTTTTTTTAATAAAAATATGTATTTCTTGTTTGAGAAACATTGCTAATGACTCCCGTGGCAGTTTGCTCTATATAAGTCAGATGCAGCATCATTTATGTTGTTTCCAGGTTGTGTTTCAAACACAGACCCCAAAGCTAAAGATTCCTACTCCAGAGGATGCATTTCCATTGCTGTCGGAAGCTGTGTGTCCTTATTTAAAAGCCGGCTGTTTCTAACTCTGTCATCTTTAATCTGCCTCATTCCATGTTCCTACGCAGAAATTGTGGTTTCTGCCATTTTTCCTCCCTCCCTGTAGTGCCTCTGGGATAGTGATCTGATACTGCAGGTATGTCACTTACCCTCGGACAAAGTTATTTGTGTATCAGTTGCTGTTGGCTCAATGAAAACATCCAGCAATTTCTTCTTCTAACCTTAATGCAGGGCTGTGTGATCTGGATGGGTTCAGGTACACCGACACTGTTTAGAAATTGTTTTTAATTCTGTCCATTACATGTTACAACTTTCCTGATACACCTTTGTGTCTCTTGCATTTAAACAACCCTCTGCAAGATGCTTTTCCTTCCCTGCAGGAAGTTTTGGAGAGAAGTATTATTTGGAGAGCAAGAGTGAAGATATTTTATTTTTTTAATAACTTGGCAGTTTGTTCTATATACATCAGATACAGCATCATTTACTGCTTTCTTTTTTAACTTGATAGATTTGTATTTTTAATTATTGTCAATTCTGATATGTTCATGTCTTCTGGAGACTACTTGGTCCTGCATTTTGAACTTAAACACAGCTAATTTGTGCTGCTAGAAAATTCTTGCAGGAGCCCCAATTAAAGGGTTTTGATAAGGGAGGCAAGATACTGGTGAGGTTCTTTTCTTTCCTTGCCCTGAGGTGTTTGTATTGTAGCATTATGGACCTGTGAAATCAGTGTTGGAGCATACCATTCAGCCAAGAACTGGAGCCTTGATTTTTTTGTTTGCTTCTAAAGAGATTCCTGCATTAATTTCTTGAAGTGTTTGCAAAGCTGTGGATGGTTTTGATTTATTTTGGTTGGTTTATTTCGTATTTATTGCCAAATGGCATGTTCATAAAATGCAGAGTTGTGCAGCATAATATCTCTGGTAATTCTCTTGGCATACTCAATGTAAATTACTTTAAACACCTCTGTCTGATTGCCACTTTTGAAAAGAACTGAATAATTAGTAAATGGAATTCCAACAAGAGACACGGGTTTGATGGAAAGAAGTGCAGATAAAACATATGTTTACATGACTTACACAATAAATGGTTTCCCTATACAGTTTGCAAACAGTGATTATAATTTCATGTTAATAAGATGCAGGAAAAAGGGCTGAAGGAATAGTGCTTTGCTGCTTTTGTCACAGTTTCATCAAACTGATTTTGTCAGCACTGGAGCATAACCCTTGCCACATCAGTTTGAGTGCTCATTAGGCAGCCGATTTGTCTGAATCCTCATTAAATTGATTAACTCATTTACTTATGGATGATGACATGTTATGTGGTACAGGAATGGTGGTCAGAGGCTCAGCTCAACGCTCATGTTGACTTGCTTAGTCTTCATTTGTTCATTTATTTCTGCAGTGAACTGTTGTACTGAAGTGTGAGAGCATCAGCCACTTACTTTTTGCTCAAGTGTGGCATCAGCTGAACTTCCTCTGCTTGAACTTGCACCTCTCTTGGGAAACTACACACAGCTTCTGATTTTATAGCATGCTTTAGTTCCCTATTTATTTCACTTGGTTGCTAAACTCTCCCCTAAAGAAGGTAAAAAGCTCTCCTGAACATCTGTTTTAATGTAAATTAACTAATGAAAAGGAAACAAGTAGAAAACCTCTTCAGTTCTATGTTCAGAAGAAGGATTATTATTAAATTATTATTATTTATTAAATTATTATTAAAAGAGGACACTTAAAGCAGTTTTCTGAAAGATGGCTGGCACAAAAGTGAGGAAAGGGGGGGGGGAAATCAATTGATGACTTAGACCAAATTCAGTGTTTGCCCATAGTGTAGAAATTTGTACTTTTAAAATTTTTTATATTGCTATGCTGCTAATGTTTTAAGGTGCTACCTGGAAGGGCTGACTATGTCAGGTCATGCTGAAATTTCAGATTTGGGTGCCAACAGGTGTGGAACTAGGAAGGAAAACATAAGCATGCAGATTGGAGGAAATCATGTCTTTGAGCTCATTCAGTGGCTGTAGGGAATGGACGGTGAACATCTTCACTCGTTTGCTTATTTTTGAGTCAAGATTAGGTGTAGCTCAAAAAGTAGTTTGAGTCCTTCATGAAGAAGAAGAGGCTTGAATTGTTAAATTATTTATTCCAGTAAGAACAGGATTGACTTATTCCAGGGCCAAATATGTCATGAACACAAAGTGCTATGAAGATGTCCTGTGCTTTGATGTTCTTGGGCTTCTCAAAAGGTTAACACTAAGTTTCCAGGGAACTTAACATGAGCCAAAGGATGGGAATATATCTTTTTTTTCTGTAATAGTTGCATGAGATTTGTGGTTATATTCATTATATAGCCTGATACTCAATTTTTCCATGGAGATGGTCAAACTGGTCTTGTTCCACTGAGATAATGACCAAAGTGCAAGTGAATTTATTTCTGGGGGAATACGCAGGCAGTGGAGAAAAATCTTCCTCCCTTTCTGTAGAAGGGATTATGATCACTGAATTAAATTGAGCTAGAATTTCACTCACATTACATTTTTTGGAATAAATAACTCTGAAGTTGTTTCACTGGGAATTGTGTTTTTATTTGGTGGGGTTGTTCTGAGCAGTGTCATTTCTTTGAGGTTCCTGAGATATGTCTGTGTTGGAAATGATGAGGGGAGTCCACAAAAACAAGTTCTGGGACTCTTATTTCCATTTGTATTTTTTTAGAATCACTTTAGCCTCCTAGGATATTTGCAGAGGGCCTCTGGAACACAGTTAATATTCAAACAGGAAATTGGAGATCAGAGTTAAATTGCTGGGCTCTAAATTTTTCTGCATCCACCTCTTTTCCCTCTTCCCTTCCTCTGACAGTTACAGGCCTCTTCTCTAATGGGCCTTGCATTTGAAGATAAGCCTGCATGTAAACAAATTAACTTTTCATAAATGGAGGGCCATTTCATCTGCAATAATGTACCAATTCATAAACTATCAGAAGCATATTTTTTTTTAAATTAAGAAAAAGATAAATTACTCATTGTATAGCACTTACTATTAGGCAGACTAGATGTCCCTGTGTTCGGGGAGATAAGGCTCTTGTATTATTACACCCTAATAAAATGAGTTAATGTTTTAGTATCTGAGATAAAAGGACAGTTGGATATATTTAATAACCAAACTGAGAAACACTTAATTTTAGTTGTCTGTGGCAATATAACACAAATTCCCCTGTAAAACAAATTGCACTTTTGGAATATACTTTAATGTGCATTCGACAAAGGAGAAAATGAGGTGATTGAAGTTCAATTTGTAGCATGTTATTAACCATTTCCGCTTGACTAGATGCGTAAAAGGATAATGGATGAGGGTTTTATTATTGCCTTTCTGCTAAAATGAAGTGGTGTAAAAGATAAGGTGATGAAATTAATGAACAGAAGGAAAAGGCGTAATCAATCAAGCTCCAACAGGGAGATGAGATGACAGTACTTAAGATTTGCAAGGATACATGCTTTAAAAAGTGGATTTTTATCAACATGGATGTTTTGTTTGGGTGGATCCTGAGAAGCAGACAGCTGACAATTTTAGTTGCGCTTTAGGTAGCTACTGTATACTTGAAGCTTCAACAATTAATGTAACAAAGTTGATAAGTCTGTTTTTTAATTTAAAATTTATATTTTAAACAACCTGTGTAATTAATAATAAATGGGAGGAAACTAATACAAGCTTTGTTGAGCAGGAATGATATTTTGATGAGCAGTTGATCGCTTCTTGATTGGTGGTATCCTCTTTAATGGGTCTGGAAAAGTTACTTTTCATCTTGGTGTTCCTGCCTTAAGTTTTGCATCCTAGTCTTCTGTGTAGTTGGTTTTCATGTACTCAGGGAAAAGTAAGGAATGCTTTCCTTGCCCTGTAATAAGAGCCAAGCCATCAGCTCTACAACCTTCCAACTGCTCGAGCAGAAAATTATCTCATAGAGATAATTCTGCAAAAGTTTCTAGGTGTGAATATGCTCCTCTTTGAAGAGTGCTATATTTTTATTTTTCATATCTCATTGCTTTGTCAGTTACTAAAAGTTACTAACCTACTTGAACATCTCTATTGCTGAGATGTTGTGGAAAGAATTGATAACAGGTATTTTTGATTTTCACTTATGTCAGATCCCAAGTTGTCAAAATGACTAGCAGGTATTCCAGCTGCAGTTACTCATAGAAAAACCCCTCAGAAGGTAATTTATCTTAAACTCCACCTTTTTTTTTTCTTTTTTAATAAGAACATTGAGTTACTGACTAAATTGCTTAAGAACTGAAAATGCCTCTGCAAAATCAGGATTTTTTTATGCTTTTGATTTTCTGCTCTTTTTTTAAAAACCCACACCATTTCCAAAATATGGAGCTGCTACCCAGTTAGGCTTTTTACTTCCCACTTCAAGTATTTGGAAAGGACTCCTACATCATTCCTTTAAATGCAGTTAATTTACTTGGTAAGAATTGCCTATGAGAGGTCTTGCCTTATGTTGGTTGATGAAATGTGCTGAAATAAGCACAAGCAGAAAAATTGTTACATTTTCTCAAGGAATTGTTAGTTCTTGGCAGCACTTCGGGCAGGGTGGATTTTGCTATAAATTAGGTTCTGTCTAAAAATACCAGTTCAGAATACTCTTTTCCCTTTTTACTACAGCACTTACAAAATGCTGTTCCATACTGGATGGAACCTGGAGCTTTCTAAATACTCCCACATTAAGCTGGACTTTTCCTGGCTCTGAGGAAATCTTCCAGTGAAACAGAGCAGCGCTGGGGATGTGAAAGCTGGATGCATTACACAGCCCAGATCACAGTTATTCACCAGAGCTGGTGTTTTCACAGAATCCCATAATGGCAGGAATTGGAAGGGTCCTGGAGAGATCAAGTCCAGCCCCCCACTGAAGCAGGAACACCCAGATCAGGTCACATGGTTTCCCAGCTGTCCAGGCAGGGTTTGAATGTCTCCAGAGAAGGAGACTCTACATCCTCTCTGGGCAGCCTGTGCCACTGTTCTCTCACCCTGACAAAGTTTTTTTTCTCGTATTTCTGTGGAACCTTCTCTGTGCCAGCTTGCACTTGGTGCTCCTTGTTCACACAGGCTTCCTGCCCTCACTCCTCCTGTCATCTGCACAATTCCTTGAGAGTCTGGTTTTTATTGGGCCCTGAGGAGCAGCAAGTTTGAGATTTAATACCCCAAGGGGAATGGGAAGGCAAATCATGTTGTTGGATCAATTTTTCAGCTGTCCTCAGACTGCTGTCTGTGATGCTGTTACACTTGAATCACATTTTCCAGCCTTTCTTATCAATCATTTGGACTAGAAATGCAGTTTAATTTTCTATTGCATTTCTAAGCTGAAATTAGGGTTATGTTCTTGTTCTGTTACCCAGCATCCTGGCTGCGGTTGTGGATCTCACGTTAGCTGTGCCTGTGGCTTTTTTAGCCTTGGAAAGGGGTCTGTGCTTCTAGCAATATTTTAAAGCTGAGTTTAAGTGACTTTGTTTTAACATCTACTGAGATGAAAAACAGCAGTTACTGCATAATGCTTTGTCTTCACATTACTCTTGGTTCTTTACAAATATGTGGTAAGTTCTATTTGGTGAAATTATTTCTTTGAGTGATATTAAGAGATTCTTGGAAGGCCAGAGCAAAACCTTTTCCAGTGACCAATCAGTTCCTTTACCTGAGAAATTAGTTTACTTTGAGGGGAATATAAGAAAAATGTGAGAATTTGGATCCAGAGCATGAGAAACGTGAGATGTACAGATGTGGGTCTTGATTGAGAAAAGTCCATGTGGGGGCATGTGTCCTTTGGTAACTGCCAACAGTCTCTCTATGTGGTTGTCATACCTGTGTCCTGCTTGGGTTTGCAGCGAATGTGCTAGCAGTGAGTGGGGACATGCCTGAGCAGTGGAGGGTTTATGAGTGCTGTCCTCTCTTCCAACTTCTCAGAGCAGGAGGGAAAATTCCTATGGCATTAAGAAGAGCACTGGGCTCTGGGGCAGTCAGTGGACACCTAAGAAGGCAAAGAAATTTAACTGCACAGCAACCCCCGTGGCTGCCCTGGCTTACTTAGGGGGGACTTGGTTCCTGCAGCAGCACAAAGGTGGCATCAAGCCATTACTACATTCCCTTCCCTTTGCAGGCTGCACCTTCTGTGCCGTATCTCTGCTGAAACATAGCAGGCAATCTTTTAATGTGAGCTGCTGGGTTGGCAGCTCTGCCACATGACTTTTCTCTCCGCCTTCAAGAGGCACATCTGTTCTTCTGTCCATTGGGCTTGATTCCCATTAACCAGCCCTTCACATGCAGGCTTTCATGGTGCCTAGTAGCTTCCTTCCAGAGCTTGGTGTGGGGGGGAGGTGGATTTTGAGCTTGTTCTGTTTCTGATGAAGGATTATGAAGGTCAGCATGTCATCAACAAAATAAAAAGAATCCTTCTTTTTGATATTTCAACTTATTTTTTCATTGCCTGTTTGCTTTCTTCTCCTCACTCTTTTTCTGCACGATGAGATGAAAGTGGCAGATGCTGGTGAGCTGCCAGTATTGCAGGTGCAGCAGTTACCTTCTTTTTTTACTTGTAGTTGTTCCTTCCACTCACTCATGTTTCAGCTGGATAGACTTTTGATTGGTACAGAGAGAAGCAGACAGTGAGAGAAGTCATGTCCCAAAGTGGAAAAATAGGTAGGTACAGGGCACGGCTGTGGGAAATCAAACATATATTTTGAAGAGTAAATCAGAAGTTGACCTGGAAGAGGCAGCAAACGTGTACCCATTTTTTACTTAGAAAACTCTCAATGGATAAATGCCATTAAAAGACAACAGAACAGAGATAGCTTTGATGTTATTTTCAGCTTTGTTTTTTAGTTGCATACTCCAGTGTATTACCTTTCATTGTATCTAGTTCCGCTGTGGGACATTAGTCTGGCCATTCTCCTAGTTTTCAGACTCTATTTCTTAGAGATCAGCCAAGATAGTCTCATAAAGATTAACTCCAAAGCTGTTCAGCACTCCCAATTTTATAAAAGATTTTTTTCTCAGTGTTATGAAAAGAGGGGTCCATCCAAATAATTTAAGTCCTGATTGTCTAGGAGAGAATAACACAGTCATTTCCACAAACAAGTTTGGGCTATGTGGAAAACAAATGAAATTTGTAGTTGCCTTATGCAGGGACAAAAAAATTATTGGTATCCTGGGTTGTGTAAAACCTTTCCAGGAAGAAACTTGGTCTTGAGACCTTTCAAAGGTATCCTGTAATGGACAGCTTGGACATAGAATGAGTCCAAGCAGTCTTTGCCGGTGTTTAAGAGGATTTTCAGCTCCCCTATTTGTGGCATATACTTGGGTTGCCCAACTAAAATGATGGCAAAAAAAGTTTCTCCACCTAATTTTTCAAAATCCTCTCTTAACCTGGCGTAGCTAGCATGGAATGCACCATTCCTTACTACAGGGGTTTAATAATACTGTTTTTTCTTTGTTTTTTTATTTCAACCCCATGACTTAGTGGGATCTTCTTCTTTGACAGCCTCTGTGCTATGAGAAATGATGTTTCTGAATTTCACTTGGTGATGATTAAGCGTCTCTTCTTGAGCTTTTGCAGTTACTGCCAAATTCTGTGGGTTGGTTAAATTTTTTCTGCCAGCAGTAACCAACTCCTTCTCTCTTAGGGCCAGCAGAGTTAAGCAAAAGGGGAAAAACTTCTTAGTGAAACACTGGATGCAGCAGAGAGGACAGTTGGCACTAGCTTTGCTGACATTGTTCCCAGATTTATTCACCCATGTGAGGTGTTTGGAACCTCATAATCAAACCACAAGAGTCTGGAATACAGATTCCTCTCACAAATTTTTTCCAAGTTAGATCTTGACAGTGGTGGAGAGGGTTACCTGTAGTTAGCTGGAGAGCACTTTCTGAAAATTTACTGTGTTTGCTTCCTTCTCTTTGAAACAGAGGTTTAGTGTTTGGGTAATAGGAGAAAATGTAGTTGTGCATTCATCTTTTAATCATCTGGGAAGTATTTTTTGTGTCATTGCATGTAAACTGTGGTCTGTTACAGTAGATGGTATTAATTTCCAAACTAATGGTGCTTTTATTTATATATCACGTACGTAGAAATCATTTAGAAACAGAGCAGATCTAGAAACAAAGTCCAGAGTTAAGATGAAGCTATTCTGATGTCCAGAGGTCCTAGGGTGTATGAGGCTGGTGTAAATGGTCTGCTGTGAATTAGAAATTCCAGTCTGTGGTAAATCTGTCTATCCCCAGCAGCTTCAGATAAAATAATTTTATCCTTCTAGAGCACATCAATTTGCTAGTCTAGGGTTCATGTATCAAAGAGCATTCTGTGAAAATATCAATATCATTGGTTAATATAAATGAAATTAATTTTTAAAGCTGGGCTAAAGGTTGACATCTGAAAAATTGCATTACTTTGCAGAAGAGAAATTTCTGTCTTCCAGTGAAATTTCAGGTCACAAGGGCAAGTAATTTTCACAATCTTCAATGGGAACCAATGAAATATGAACTTCATTGTCACCTAGCCCCAAAGCGATAAGATAAAATGAGCTGATACATCATTTGCTGTGGTTTTATCATCTCCTCCAGTAATTGGAAGAGAAAACATAAGAATCTTTTACCAGCCCCCTCCCTGGTCCCTTTACCACCCATACCCAGGCCTGAGCCATTTTGCTCCGATCAATAGTAAGGTCACAGAGCTTTTATTTATTTATTTAAATATTTTATGCTGGGTAAAACTGTCCAGGAGAACATTAAAATAATGAATATGTTTAATTGAGTTTGTCACCCGTGAAAATGCCGAGCAGGAGGGACAGGCTCTGCTGGGAGATGGCTGTTCTTTGCCTGTGGAGCTCAGTGGCTGCTTGTGTAAAATTCTGAGATTTAAAATCAACATCTTACTTGTTGCTCTCTTGAGAAACTTGTAATAGATTAGTAAGTGCTGTGATTTATTTAAGAGCATTTGGATAGATAAAATATTACTAATAATCTGATCGCATTCACTAAAATTAGGTTGTACTGGGACATACTTACTGAGCAGAGTAAGGCTCCTTCACTCAGAATCCTGCAGGCAGGAACCAGGGAGTGAAATCTGAGGATGTTCAGCCACAGGGCTGAGGTCGTGGCGGAGATCCTTTTGGGTGGAGGGTCACATTTTGTAACCCCCAAGTGGTGGAATTTTGCCTCCTTGAGGAAAAATTACCCCAAATGACAGAGAATGCCACTTCTAGCAGCATTTATGGATTTTACCTCTTAACTGCAATCAGATTTAAATGGGAATTGAATGCTTTAAATTTTTTATTTAGTGTTTTGGTAGTTGGTTGTGGGTTTTTTGACTAGTACATCATAACTTCTTTCAGAAATATACAAATATGCATCAGCTTTTAAAATAAGCTATTTAAGTTTTATTTTACAACACTTAAATTGGCTGGCACATTAAAGTAATATAATTATTCAATTACTTCTTCAGTTCTATAACCCATTTGCAGACTTGATTACTTAGCTTATTCACATTTTCAAGATCTGTAGTACTTTTCTGTAAAATTGAAAGTACGAAATGGCTGATGGTTTTGCTTAAAAGATAAAGAAAAAAGTTTGTTCCTTCTTCAGTAAAATCCTGCTTTTCTATCACAGGAGGCAGCTACAGTGATGACATCTCTCGGTGTGTTGTCTTTTCTGAGGGACATTGCTTACAACTGGCAGAGACCTATGGATTGTGAGGAGAGGGCTTCCTTACACTTAATTCCTTTTCCTGAGTTTTCAGAGTCTCCCCAAAGTGAAGTTGGAGCTGGCTGTTCTGTACTTAGTTTTCAGGGAGTTTCTTCCAGCGCTGGGGACTGCAGCATGAGGACGAGGACTGATGGCAGGTTTAGACCTTCTATTATTTGAGGTAGAGAAGGGACCTTAAGCAAAGGTGAAAATAATTCTTTATTTTTAGTAGTGTTGTCATGCCATCTGTTCATTGGTGTTGCCAAAGTCTAATCACAGAACAGTTTGCTTAATGAGATCTTTGGAACTTTACAATTGACTCATTTGTTTAAGTATTTTTAAATGAAGTGGTAAACTGCATAAATTGTCTTTCCTCCTGTGAGGTGCAGTGCCTTTTGAAATAAAAGAAGTGTACAGTAGATTAAACTCCGGTCTAACTGGTTGAATCAACTGAAATTCTATAAACACTTTTTCACGTGGGGAAGGAGTTACTATTTGTGTAAGTTAAGTTTGATTGTCCCGCTCTCTGGTCATTGCTCCACCAATTGTTCCAGAGCTGATAGTGACAAAAAACAGAAATAAGTGAGTCATTTTAAAACTCAACATATTGTAGAATGGAGAAGGCAGTAGTTCCTAAATTCTTAAATAGAATTCTGTGTTGTGTAGCTTAGGGGGGAAAAAAATGGGCAAATGCAAATATAGTTTTTCAAAGTTGTAATTCTCTTAGTGTCTCAAAGTGGCAATACTGATTAAAAAAACTTTTAAAATCCCTTTGCCAGGATGAAAATGGTGAATTTAATAAGAAGTATGAGTAATTTCTGCAACCAAGAGGGTCTGTTGATAAAATCAGACGTTTGCCAGAGAGTAAAAAGGTTGAATTGGATTTTTGTGGGGAATAGGGAGGAATACACATGAAAGAGACGTGTTTGTCTTTGGATCTTTCATCTGCTCTAGGTGATGGGATGAGTGTGGAGCAGTGGTAATGATGCGGTTTCCATGGCAACTGGTTCATTGGCGGGCTAGACCTCTGTCTAGGGGGCTGTCAGAGTGCCTGGAGTTTGAGAGAACAGCGTCCCAAAGAGGGTCTGCTTCCACCTAATCCAGTTTTAATTGAACTCCAGAGACTTTGAAGTGAAGCTACAGACCAGGCAGACACCATTCCAGCTCAAAATGAAGGCTTGGCTGGGCAAGGCCTCAGCTGCTTACCCCTCCTACTAACTTCTGCTAATGAGTGTTTTCAAGAATTGTCCTGGTGGTGACCAGTAGTGTTTCTGCCACATGGTTCCAGTTTGTGCTGTAAATCCTCTTATGCTGAATTCAGTAACTTACTTTATTGTGGCTCTATAAGGTACACAGTGTAAAGCACCTATGCTCTTTTCAAGTCATGTCCTTCTAGTTTTGAAGAAGCTTTTGACCATGTGCAAGGTTTCTACTGTCATGAAAAATGTTCATTTTGAGGGGCAAAAGCAAGAATTATTTAACCTGCTGGTTTTACTCATGATGTCTGTGCAACGAGTGTTTGAATTCACAATGCACAGGCTGACAGTGACAAGCAGGCTCTTGTGTCCTAATTGTCACTGCAGCAAAGCAGAGGTCATCGCTTTCATGCCTGCCTCGAAAAATAGTTATTGAAATTATAAGCTCCCAGTTAAAGTTTGTCAGAGGGATGAACATCAGTAAAAGTACCCAGAGGGTTTTGTGCACAACTTTGTCTCCTTTGATGTCATGCTCTTTAAAGGATATTTATATGCAGAGGTTGTGAATAGCACCCTGGAATTGTACACACCTGCAAATTAGCATGGATGGGTTATGGATGTGGTGTGGGGAGTGTGAGCATGGCCCCAGTCTGTCAGCTCCACAATCCCTGGAATGATGAGCAGCCATTGTCAATCTCTGCTCCATTCACCACCTTTCTAGAATTTTGTCTAGGAATAATTATTTACATTTTTTTGTGTGATTGTTGGGAGAGCAGCAACACTTGTATTGAGAATAAGGTGAGGGATTAAGTGAAAAACAGGAAGGTATGGTAGGTGATTTGCTTTGCATGTTTGGGTTTTCAGATTTTATCCCCTTTTGCTTTTCCAGTCCCGTCATTTTTCATTCAGAAAGCTGGTGCAGTGGCTTTGATGATGCTTCTGCTCTCTGTGCTACAGAAATACAGGTCATTTGTTAATATACACTACGCTTGAGGCAGAGTCCTCTTTGTTAAAAACTAATAAACAAATGATCGGGTTCATTAACAGTCTCTGTTAAGGCTTGAATTTTGCTTTTTTACAAACAGTACATTGCTCAAATGAAATTGTACCAAGGGTGATGTTAACTAAGATTGTATTTGAATCTCCCTTTCTCCAATGGCTTTCTCTGAAGTGCTTTTGTGTTTGCTGAAGTTGACAAACCTCAGATATTCCTTTGCTTATGGTTTGTTGATCTGAGGCCCAGAAGTTTCCATTCTCCCTGTGCCTTAACACTTACATAATTAAGCTTTGAAATGAAAAGGAAAAAGCGAAGCAACAAAGAAACAAAGTGGCTGAGGGCTGAAAATGGGATTAGTTGGAATTGTGAGGGCAGGCTAAGCATCTGTGTCTGTCAGATGGGATGACAGGAATTGTAACAAGTTACTTTGACAACCGCTGACTCCATAGAGAGATTATGCTGAGTTCATTTGCAGGTTTGTGTTTAACCTTAGCTGACAAAATGATACTTAACCTCTTACACAGCCAGCCCTTATAGACCTAGAATTAATGAGTGTTGCTTTAACGATAAATATGAGGAGCATTTTTTTTCCTTTAAAGACATTTTTTTTCTTGCTGATTTGTTACAGGCTGGTTGTTCTAATGCTAAAACGTGAACAGATGCAGCTCATGACACTAGGGATACCTTTCAGAGTATGTTTTGTGCTTTGCTGAAGTGCCAAACATCTCAACATTTCTGAAACTCCTTTGGTAATGGGAAATAGGCAGTTCTCTTTGAAGGAGAAAGCACAAATTTTTAAAATCCTTGATCAAGGAGTTGAATTTAAGACTTCAAAAAATCCATTATAGATTCAGTGGGCAGTTGAAATTTCAATCATGTTTTAATTTTACTGCAGGTTTTTTTATGTAGTGGTGGAATCCATGTTTGTAGGTCACAGTCACACAGTTTCTCTGTTACAAGATACTACCTGTGCTGACAGTGTATTTAAACTTGTCTCTTTTTCCTAGGTTCTGGCATATACTGAAGGACTCCATGGAAAATGGCTCTTCTCAGAGATTCGATCCATCTTTTCTCGACGTTATCTTTTGCAAAATACAGCACTGGAGATATTCATGGCCAACAGAGGTACTGTGACTTTAGAGGAATGGCAAGTGTTGGTTCAGGGACATTCTCTTCGCCTATTCAGTCATGTCTTTCTTGCTTGGGATTTGTGAAGGTAGCAGGAGGACTGAGGTTGAATCTTTCAGCATTTAAATTAGTGTATTTTTGTAATTTAATTTCTCCTTTTTTGTCCCCCCAGTTGTGACTTGAAATTAGCAGTGTCATTTTTATCCATGTTTATCCATGTTTATTTGGTATTTTCAGAAAATTCCTGCTTCAGGCATATCTACCTCTCATCTCGTATGCACAAAGGAGTTTTTTACTCCATTTGCTGAGTAAATAGTTGTATGTTGTACCATAACAAAAGAAAGAACTTCACTGACTGGTACACATTCATTCCTTATTAATATTATTTCTTTCACTTACACCACTTGCAACAGCTCTAAGAAATGTGGATTTACCTTGTTTGTGAAGCTTTTTTTCACTCTCCTCATTCTTTAGTTCCTTTTTCAGATTCACATATGCACTGTGACAGGTCACTCAAAATATAGCACATTGAGAATAAATGTGAAGATAATATTAGAAAGAATATTTCTTTAAAATCTCTAGAAATTAAACCTATAAATGTGCCATCCAATTGTTGTATAAACTTTTTATGACTAGTTCTAGGCAGTCAATATGAGCATGCAGGTTTAACTTCTATTTGGAAAGGAAAACAAATGTATAACTTGTACAGTTTGTAACAGCATAAGTCCTGTTAGTAGTGAATAAAAGCAGTTCTAGAGATTAACAAAAAAAATGCCTACAGTAGCCTGAAGGAAACTTGCTTAATCTTTTACCTGTTCAGCGCCTAAGCCTAGAATTAAGTTTTATTAGTCCAGAAAAGCCCAAAATAAAAGATCTAAACCCTGTATTTCAACTGTTGTGTTCACAGTGGGTGTCATGTTCAACTTTCCTGACCAAGCAACAGTAAAGAAAGTGGTGAACTGTCTGCCTCGGGTTGGAATTGGCACTATCTTTGGACTACCTCAGACCAGGTATTTTACAACTTGACCTTATTTTATCTGTTCTGAGGGCTCTTATTCCTCCGGGTTTACAGAGTGTGCATGTCCTCAGTTTGTCACTTCTGCACTTGTTTGCAGTAAGTTTGTAGAACGAAAACTTCCGTGTTTGAGAGTTTTTTCGTGGTTTCCTTCTGCTGTAGGGAACATAGCTTCTCTTTGTCAGTGACAGTCATTTACCCTTCTTAAGGAAAATCAGTCTCTTTATGTTTGCGAACTTACTCAAATTTAAGACTGTTTTAAGACTGGTTGTAGCTTTTATGGCTGAGTTCAATTGTTTTATCTTGACTGTAGCATCCTTGATTCCTCTCTAGTATTTAAATGTACCTGAAAATGGTTTTTCATCATCAGAGAGATAGTGTAGTGATGTGCAGAACAACATAAGTTGAACAGCATATGAAGGATTGGTGTGGTGTCATTTAACTCTGAAGGACAGCACTCTAATTTTATGTAGTTTCAGTGGGTGTTTGGTTTTAGTTGGATTGCTTATCTCTTGTATTTTAGCGAATAGCAAACTATTAACAAGTAGACTGATTTCATAACTTTTAGAAAAAAAGAGTAATCCTTAAGGAGTGTCTTGATTGTTTTTTCAGTTTTTCTTTTCTGAAGATTTCCTTGCACAGAAATGGCGTTAAAGTAGTTTTTATTATGAACAAAAGAGTCTTGGGAATTTTATGATAAGCTCTTCTGTGCTTGATTTATCACTCCAGGGAATGACTCTGTAGTCTTCTTTCACAAACATTAGGAAATCTGGTATTGAATTTTAAAAGTTTGAGTTATTTATGACTATCCCCCCAACACTGCCCAGAATTTAATTCTCAAGAGGATGGCCTTCATAATGAAGCTCTATCATCTTATCATTGTTTTCCTTGGTTCTCGAGGGATTGCAAAACCTCTTCTAAAACATGACTTTATTCATGTGTGAAACTTGAAAAGTTGAGTAATTTTCTTATTTAATAGTGTGCCATATCTCTAAATCACTACTAACATATTTCTTTAATATATCCAACCTTGGTGGTACATCTGAATTCACACAGCTGTGAAGGTTTCTATTTGAAAGATTTTAAGTCCTGACATACCCAACTGTCAGATGTTTTAAGTCTTTTCCTCTTACTAGATTACAAAACTTCAAAAATGGACCTCAGGTATCTAAACCAGCAGTGAGATTTCCAGAGTAATCTAGATCAGAACTAGTAAAATTAGTATGTGTGTTCCAATTCAGATGGGGAGAAAAAAAAGACACACTGGGTTCTCTCATTATTCTTTCTGATTTTTTTCTTTTTTCAGACGCATTTCTTTAGCGAGTCCACGGCAGATTTTCAAAGCTTCCAATATGACCCAGCGATGGCAACACAGGGAAATTTCCAACTTTGAATATCTGATGTTTTTAAACACCATAGCAGGTAACAAATGTTGGTGGAATGACTCAGTTAATGAGGGCACAGTCTCGAAAGGCATGAGGCATGACTAGATTTGGATATTTTAATAAATAACTTTTTTGATGTGCAGTTTTCTCCTGAAGAGCAGCTGCATAAAACCCCTCCTAGAAGTACTTTATTCATTATTGTTTCAGGTATGTAATAGTGTATGTTTGCAATTCACAGTTCTGTACTGAACTGCACTTAAAGTACATCTCTAAGGATAGAATATTTCAACTGTTGTAGTAGGAAGGTGGGATTGATGCAAAGAGAGGCTCAGAAATACTAACTTCTGAGTCCCTTATTATTTAATATTAGTATTTAGTGTTTTAATATTCATAACTACTATCTTTCTTAAGTACCCCTGATAGAACAAGTTCTCTGTAGGGTCGGAGCCCTTTGGGGAATCTCAGTCAAGAAGCTGCATATTTCTAGAGCCAGTAATTACTGCTACTACATCATGTATGATGGCCTCAGAGAGGAGTGTTGTGCTAGGTCACCATCCATTCTGAAATCCCAGTTCTTGCCCCTGTATGGTTGTCCTTGCTCTATAATATATTTCATTTAACCCATCTTACTTCATTAAATTCTAACTAATTTCACCGCAGTTTAGTAAATGGTGGCTAATTGTTAGGTCTTGTGGCCACTCTTTCCCACTGTATTCTGTTCTCAGGGCAACTTTAAAAATTCCTTAGCTCTTTTCTATGGTATTGGCAGTTGAAGAGCTTCAGGGAACTGCTTGTGAGAGTCCAGCACAGAGCCACAGAGATGATGAAGCATCTCCCTTCTAAGGAAAGGCTGAGGGAGCTGGGTCTCTTTAGCTTGAAGGAGACTGAGGGGTGACCTCTTTCATGTATATAAATATGGAAAAGGTGAGTGTGAGGAGGTTGGAGACAGCCAGTGATAGGACAAGGGGCAATGGGTACAAGCTTGAACAGAGGAGGTTCCACAGAAATACGAGAATAAACTTTGTGAGGGTGACAAAACAGTAGCACAGGCTGCCCAGAGATGGTGTGGAGTCTCCTTCTCTGGGGGGACATTCAAACGCTGCCTGGACACCTTCCTGTGTGACCTGATCTGGTTGTTCCTGCTCCCACAGGGTTATTGGACTCAATGATCTCCTGAGGTCCCTTCCAGTCCCTTACATCCTGTGATTCTGTGCTGAAAGGTCCACTAATTTCCTTTCAGACTTGACTCATGTGAACATGGTTGGTATAACAAATACCTCTGTTCACATTAATTACATTTTATACAAACGGTCAGTTTTGCTGCTTTGTATAATTAGTCACTAAATCTGAGGTGTCAGGATGCTGGCAGGTTTTACACTGGCCAAGGTGGATCTGCTTCCCTCTCCTCTGCTGAAGATGCAGCTGCAGGAGGGTGCATGTACAGTTAAAATGGAATTTCTGCTCTGGTAAATGTTGGCATATCCATAGACGGCTAAAGGTCAAGGGAAAAATCCCCCCAGAGTGGATTCTCTAACCAAAATGGTTTTTACTGGCATGATTTCTCAATCAAAAATCCTGAGCTGCTTCATTCTTCTTTCACTGACTGAGTTTAATACAGTACATTAAAATATTGCTGTAATTTTTAGTATGAGCCGAAATAACTGCCTCTCCATTTTTGAAGTGTTTCACCTTAAAGAAATGGAGGACAAGATGCCATAAAGGAGAGGAGAAATGCATAGAGATGAGTGGGTTTGACTGTCACTCACATGGCAAAAGAGCCTGCAATGAGAGTGAAATGGGCTGCAATGTCTTAAATACCAGCAATTTGTGAACATTCTCATTTTCCTTTTCAATAAAGCAAAGTGGAAGATGGTAATGACATAAGATCTGAAATAAATTTCAGTTCTTCTGAAGACCTCATAAGCTTATATTGTCATATCTTTAGAGGCTGTTTTTTTAGTTAAATCTCTCTCACTCAACTCATGGGGCTGGGCTTTTTTGTGTTCATCAGGTCGAACTTACAACGATTTGAATCAGTACCCTGTCTTCCCTTGGGTTATCACCAACTATGAATCAGAGGAGCTGGACCTCACACTTCCCAGCAACTTCAGGGATTTGTCAAAGGTATTTGTCAGCAGATGCACCTTTTAATTCTCTTTTGTATTTACTCTGGTAGTTTTTTGCCATGTTAATGTTTTCTGCCATGTTTGATACATCAGTGTTTCACTGGTAGCCATTAACTCTTTCACTTCTCTGTGTGTGTGCTGAGAATAGGGATCAGATTGTAGAAAAATGTGTTACTGATTTATTTTTATTACTTCTGATTGTCTCAATTTGGTAACAGTGGAAAGTCCTCTAAATTGGAACATAAGCATTACATTGCATTTCAAATTTTTAATGAAATTACGAATGCTGAAGCTGCTAAAGATTAAAAACTAATGGTATGATTTTCTGCTCTGCTGATGGGAATTGTGCTTTTTTCAGTAGCAAAGCCTGTGATACTGTGGGGTTTTTTGAGTATTTTAAAATCATTGCCCTTATTCCTGTAAATAGAAACTTCGTTATTTCATTTCCTCTGAGTGTCCCCTCCAGGTATGCTCAAGGGACACAGCTGTCACTTGTCAGACGAACGTCAGTTTTTAACAGTTTTTCCAAAACAACTCTATTCTGTCAGAGCAGCCTTGTTTTATTTAAGCTTCTTTCCCAAGCAAATCTGCACAGAGGTAATATTACACATCCCGCTTAAAGCTCTACAGAATATGTTCTTTTTCTTTTCCCAGATAGGAATATTTAGTTTCACAGAAACTGGGTGTGCTGGTGATCAAATGGGGTCTTGTGCCAGAAGCTGGCTGGTATGGGACATGATTGGCACATGGACCAATATAGTTAATTTATGTTAAGAGTGAAGAAAATATTTTGCTCATAGCTTGTTTTTTATGGAAGTCTTCATACAAATTGATAATTTGGTAGGAAAAAAAAGACAAAAAACCCCAAATAAATAGTATTTTTATAAGCTCTTACTTTCAATTTATAGTTAATTAAGGTAAACATAGGTCTTGGGAAATCTCCAGAAAATTAATTTCACAGATTTAATAGCTTAACCTGCATATAGGTATGGTATAGTCATCAAATATATATGCATTTATATATGTGTATGGGTGTATTTGCTTGCATGAACATACATTTGAAGATTATACCATACCTTTTATTAATATGTATGTACAAATAAAGATGTTTTTCAACTCCAAAGGAGAGAAATCCTGAGGTTCTGTTAGTGTTATTTCATTTGAGTAAGTTGTGAACTCTGCACCCTCTCAGAGTAGCTGACTGACACGCTTCCATGTCCATCATAAAACCTACACATACTCTATATTCAAACTAATCTTTTGAAGGAAGTAATGTTTTAAAATAATTTCTTGTTGTGGAATTTAATAGTCTTTCTTACAATCTTCTGACTAACAAATATCTAAATGTACCTCCTGAATACCTTTGTCCAACTTGTGAATCACACTTCAGTGAAAATGGAAAGTTAATGAGTAAGATGTAGCTTAAATTAGTACTTAAGTTAAATTTATCAGTTATTACTAACATCCTTGATTATTCTCCAACATTCTTTTCCATTAACTTTTTTTAAATGACACTTCTGCTTAGATCATGTCATTGCTGAAATTATTCAAGACCAAAAAGAAAGGAGGCATTCTTCTGAGGCATTTCCTTTTAGTTGCTCTTTAATTTGCAAACTACTGAGTTCAATCATGTCCCAGTCTTTCCTCCTTCACTCTAAAGCAAAACTAGGTGCAATGTGGAGCAGTTTTTCCTCATTTTTGGATGGGTACTAGTCTTGACTCTCATTAAGAAACTGGAGAGCAAATTTGCTCTTTTTCTTTGTTAACAGTGGCTGGTTCTGTGGATTTTATGAAAGTAGTCTTTGAGGTTTGCTCATTTCTGAGGGGATCCTGCTGTTGCTGAGAGAGGACATCACTTGGGAACAGAACTTGGGTTGTGTCTATATTCACACTCCACCTTTCCAATCAGATGTTTGAATACTGTGGATTGAATACAGGGAATTATTATGATATTAGATGTATGATATCTAATATTTCAGGGATTTGGGGATATTTAAAGATAGTTCATTTTGCTTTTAACAATCCTTTATTTTTAACATTCCTATTTTATTTCTTTTCTCTATCCATATCCAGTAACACTCAGGACTTACTGCTCCCATTGAGTAAAGGAAAAGAAAATTTTTATTTTGGTCAAGCAGAAAGGATGTCAGGTCAACATTGTTATCCTTTTTGGTACCAAAGAAAATTAAAAATTAAGATTATCTTTTTTTTTTTGTAAGAAAATGCAAGCTACATTTGGATGTTGTAAAGTGTCAGCTATGAATAACAGTTTAGCTAATACATTAGCTCGAGGTCCACAGTTAGTCCAGGTTTAAACAACTGCAGTGTATAGGTTAAACCAACACTTTATTTAAGCAGCTTCTTACAGCATTGTTTTGAACATCAGTCACACAATGATAAACCAAAGCAAGTGAAATGGATTGTGGTTAATATTACTGTCAGCCCGCTGAATGCTGCTGACAAATGCCAGGAGTGTGCTGCCAGGCTGTTACTCCTATTTGACTCTTGTGTTTATTTCTTAAGAGATGAATATGGCTTGGAATGAGTATTGCATATTATATTTATAGCTGCATGTATTTTATTTATACAACAGACACAGTTTCCCACCAGAACATGTCCCATTTTCAGCATTACTCATGCTACTCAAAAGCACTTTTTTTTTCTTTATTCAGTGGAAGCAATAAATAAAGTTGTGTTTCTGAACTTGGATAGGAAAAAAAAAGAAGCAAAGAAAATATTGAAATATCAAAATATGATTTTTATTACAAGATTTTGCTCTATGCAAGTAGCTGATCATAATTTGCCTTTCATAAGGTGTGAAATTTCTGTGACATCCTAAACTGACACTACTCAAAGAGAACTTTGCCATTCTTAAATCTTATTTTGTGTTCACCGTAGCTAAATGTGTACATAATATTTTTATTCTCATTTTTATAATTTTCATTAGTTTTATAGTGCCTGTTAGGAATGCAATGTCATCTTTTCCAGTCAAGAGTAGAGAGGCAACAAACAGCTTCCACCTTCCTTCATTGAAGTGAGGTGTTTAATTGGTATGTGGGAGCCACTGGTATCTAACACATGTTGACAGAAGAGATGTAATAGGGTTTTTTTATTATGATAGATCAGACTTTTTTGTTTTTTTTTCCAGTATGAGCTGTTCTTCAGATGTTCTGGAGGTTGTCAGCATGAACTCTGTTGCAGGGTGTCCATTTCAGGAGCACAGACTTGCTGAATGCAGAGAGTGTGAAGTTTGGTTAGTTATCTCCTGGCAAAGAGACAGAAAGATGTTCTAATGTGCATTTATTATACTTTCACAATTTAAAATGAAAACTCCTTTGTCTAGAGAGCCTTGTGCAGGTGTCCTGTAAACCAGTGCTTCACATGTAGGAAGTGGAAGTGGTGTTTGAGCTCATGCCTCAACTCAAAATTATTTCAGTTGGGCAACCCATTTGAACTACTAAAGCCACCAGAAGGACTTAGAGTCCTTCTGAGTATGAGGCACATGCCAGAATGGGACACCAAAAGATGATGAGAGGAGTAGGGTGAGGATTAACATCATCAGGTACAGGGATGGTGACAGGAAATTTAGGCATGGGAAGCTGTGGAACTTCACACTGTTGAGCTCAGCGTCTGCCATGGCTGCCTCATCACTGATATTTCAGGCTGTAAATTTGTCATCTGTACCTATGACAAAAGATACCACTTAATTAAAAAGCATTCCAAATCCAGCCAGGGTAAGCTCAGAAGGAAGGTACCAAATATTTTTCCTTTCAGGGATTCAACAGGATAGTGCAGGAAATAAGTATTTCATAACTTTTGTCAGAATCCTGCACATTGAGAAAAGATTCAGGATATATTCTAGAATTTCAGATTGTCTCAAGAAACAATGGTAGAGACAACAGGGCTACCCCTCAGCTACAGTCAGCCCATGGCAGTAATATCTGTAAAGAAGACATGTTTTTCATCTAGAAAACATGGATTTTTATATTGATAGTATAAAACATATTTATCAGATATCAAGTTGTGTTTTCTTTGTGAACTGCAGCCTTCTGCTTTGAGGAGATAAACATCCTCTGCAGAATTGTCTGCAGAACCAGAGACAGTTGGGAGAAGTCATTGTGAAAACTGCTTTATCACCTTCTGTAGATGTACATTTGATCTCCAGACCTGTTTCAGCAAAATCAGCAGATCTAGACATTTGACATAATCATGTTGAAAGAAAGCTTTTAGAAGGGAAGCATTCAGACAGTGGGCAGTATTCTGAGCAGTGCCTTGATTTTTGGGGATGTATGTACAGATGCCATTGAGAAAACTATATAAGAGTAAAATCTAGCTGAGAGAACAAAGGTCTGTCCTCTTTTAGTATAAAGAGAGACAGCTAAAAGGGAATAGGAGGGAATTGTGTCATTGGGACCCTTGCAAGTGATATGAGAACTTTCATTGAAGAAAGTTGTACAGGAGCTCTGAGTTCTCTTCTTCATATTACAGGACAGTGCTACAGTTTTAGGACCATTCTGGGTTTTCTTTGTTTGGATTAGTCCAGCTGCTGTGGAAATAGAAATTTTGCTAACTGGAGCACTGAGTATTCTGTTGTATTCCCATGCGAATGTGTGGTTTGAGTGCAGAGGCTTTCCCTATCCATTTCTAAATGAGGGAGAAAGTAATTTTGTGAGTCTCAAGTGCCGTTGACTGTCAGACAGGTTTCCTCAGGGACTTCTTTGAATGATAAAACTGGTCAGTGTGTGAGCCAATGTAGGAAGGATGGAGGAACAACCACAAAACCATGAGTGAAAAGAAAAAAAATGAGTTTAATCTCAGGATCTCTCAGACCAGGGAGTCTCCGCAGTGACACCTGGGCAGAGGCAGGCAAGCAGAGGACACAAGCACGACAAGGAACACGGACAAGCAGAGGACACAGGCACAGCAGAGTGAGAGAGAATCCTTGTCAGCAAGAGTCCAGAATAGCAAGAGAGTCCTCATTAGCAGGACAGTGAGAGAGTCAGAGAGGCTGCGCAAACTCCCTGTTCATGCCAGTTCTTCAGGGGTTCCGCAGGCCTGGTTGTCTCAATGTGCCTTCTGTCTTCAGCAGGACAGTGAGAGAGTCAGAGAGGCTGCGCAAACTCCCTGTTCATGCCAGTTCTTCAGGGGTTCTTCAGGCCTGGTTGTCTCAATGTGCCTTCTGTCTTCTTCAACACCAGGGCAGGATTCTCGGGCAGTTAGGTATCTCCGTTCTGAGGAAAAGCTGAAGGAGCTGGGTCTTCTTAGCTTGGAGGAGACAGAAGGGGGACTTCATTGGCTAGGGTGAGTGTCAGGAGGACGGAGCCAGGCTCTTCTCAGTGGCATTCAGTGGTAGGACAAGGGGCAGCAGGTGGAAGCTGGAACACATGAGGTTCCACATTAATATAAGAAAAATCTTTTGTCAGGATGAGTGTGACAGAACAGTGGCACAGACTGCCCAGAGAGGGTGTGGGGTCTTCTTTTCTGGAGACATTCAAACCCCACCTGACTGCCTTCCTATGTGACCAGATCTGGGTGTTCCTGCTCTGGCAGGGGAATTGGACTAGATGATCTCTTGAGGCCTCTTCCAATCCCTGACATTCTGTGACTCTGAGAGCCCATGTCAGACTCTCGAGGTTCTACTTGCCAACACATAGGATTAATCAACAACGATTGTGATAGGATATGTTTCCTAGCACCCCAGGTGCGAGTCACTTGTGTTTCCAGTCCTCCTCGCCCTCCTTTGGCAGAGAGAGGAGACCGCGCTATCTCCATGTAACGTGCCCTTCCCGCTCCCTCTTACCTCAGCGCCTGCGCCTGGGCGATTCAGCACCACGGACAGCGGTCAGCCGAGCCCCCGCCGCGCTGCCGCGGAGCCGGGGTGGAGCGGCCCCGCCTGGCTCGCCTTTGGGGCTGCCGTGGCCACTGGAATGGCCTGTCCGCCTTGAGCATAAACACTGGAGACACCAAGATTCTGCCTCTGAAACAGTTCTGGATCTCTTGGATTTTAACATCGTTCTCTGCTTCATGATTGTTTCGCCGTTTTTGTGCTGCTGGTGCGTTGACTCAAGCATCCATTCCCAGAGCTTTTCCAGAATGCACGGGTTTCCATGCAGTTAGCTGGCTTTTCCTTCACAGCTCTAACGAGACCAAAACTTCACCCAAATACATCTGTGTGTTGCTTTATCAAAATATACTTTCTGAAATCCTACTTTTAATTTTTTTTAAAAAAATAAGTCATGCAATTTCCATTACTCCTTTGTATCAAATCATAGAATACATTGAGTTGGAAGGGACCTTCAAAGGCCATTAGTCCAGCCCCCCTCCAGTGAGCAGGAACATCTTGCACTACATCAAATATCTCTGGGGTTTTTTTGGTATCGGTAGTTGGTTGGTTATTCCCTGTGTCAGACCATCTCCGCTAACGAATGCAGTAGTGGATGATAGAACATGTCTTGCTGCCATTCTTTCTCTTCTCTGTTCTTTTCACACCAGAGTCTTATTTTTTGAAGTGATGAGAAGCGTACTTTATGTGCTTCAGATGCTATAGGTCTTTCTAGAATGACTTAATTATTTTCAAGCAATCTGATCTTAAAAAAAAAATCTATTTAAGTATTGGTTCAAAAGCCAAGTTTACAAAATCAATAAGAATAATTTTGTTAATGAACCTAATAATCTTCCCCTGCCTCCAGGAGAAGTATTGTTTGGAATGCAGAAAGAAAAACAAGAAAATGCAGACAAGAAAAACAATAAGTCAGCATTAACAATGAATGTTGAAAACGTGATTCTGACTTTGTACTTGATGTTATTGTATGTCCCGCTCTTGTTTCAATTTTAGGTGCTCTGAACATATGTCATCTTCTAATTGGAAATGAACTGAGAGAGGTTCATGACCTTTTAAATGATCACAAGAAACCATGGGGTGCATGTCTGGTCATAAAATGTACTAGCAATCAAAATAGAGTAATTTCACACACATGTCTTGGGCCATAGACATTTAAAATGTGTGTTTTCTGTCTTCCTAATGTAAAGTGAATGTTATTCTCTTGATACAGTCTCTGTTTCTTTTTATATTTGTGCATTTGAACTCCATCGGGTTATGAGCTGCTGCAGCACATGTCCATGTAGTTCAGACTTCTCAACAAGCCTGATGGTGGCTGAGTTGAAAAACCGTTCTCATTCTGAAAATGAAGATGGGATTTATCTCACATAACTGTAGCTTTCTAAATCTGATCAAACTCCTAAGAGCAGGCAGTCTGTTGGGAGTCAGAGAGGCAATCCAGGTGCAAAAAGTGCTCAGAGGTGATAAGAGTATTTCCTATGTTGATGTCAGAATCCGTAGAGTCCTCTCACAAGTACTCAGTTATTGATTGCACAGTTTCAACATTGCCTGCACAAAAAATTGTGTAACCACAGGATTCCTGATTTCACTAAGAAACCATGTGAAATTCAAGTGGCTGCCTGTGCTGAAGTTCTCAGGAACTGTTATGTGACTAAAATAGAATTTGCAATTCACAGTGAAAACCAGTAAATCAGTTTAGAATCAGAGTAAAAATTATTGTATATCACCTGAGTGCTCACTGGGGAAGAACAAAAAATTCTGTCAAGTTCTATGCCTTCATCTTCAGCCAAATGAGACATTGGAATCCACCTTTTCCTCATCATCTGCTCTCTGCTGTTGGATCTGTGTGTCTGCTGAGAGCAGTGCTTCTGGGAATGAATGGGTAAGGATTGTTTTTCTCCTTGGTAGATTGGTTCCATCTTTTAAAACTTTCCTGGAGCAGCTCAAATGATCAATGAGGGCAGTTCCAACTTTTCCCTAGTTAATTGCATTTGTTGTTTTCTTTGAGATGCAGTTCTTTAAGGAATTTGAGTTAGATACTGATTAAAGGAGCCCTCTGGAAAAAGTGAGGAGTTGCAGGACCCAGTTTTGAAGGCAGCACTACTCAGTTCTTTGGTAGGAAGAATGGTGAGTTCTAGCAGTATGTGAGAGCACCTTGAGAGTGAGGGTATGGCATTTTTCAGCTGTTCTCCACCACAGAAATGAAAGAGCAGTGATCTGTGTTATAGGAGTTTATTCCCAGGTATTTCCCACCTGACCTAAGTTAATAAAGTTTTGGCATAATTAAACCCCCTCATCTTGTCTTTAAATCTCTGTCTGGGAAAAAGAAATTTTACTCAGATGATCAGGAAGTCCCAGCAACAGTGTAGTGAGTATTGGCTAGCTGGGAGATAATTAGGTATTAGTTACACCTAAAATATCTAGGCAAGGAATCCTCTGAAACTGCAGTTGTGCTTAGATTGCAGCAGAGTGCACAGCACCTGGCCTGTTTGCTGGAACACTGACCATGTTTGAGATCTTAGAGCGGGCTGCAAAGAAATCTGAAGGCTGGAAGAAGTGCCTTGAAATCATAGAATCATGGGGTTGGAAGGGACTTTCTAAGCCCAGTGAGTGCCACCTCCTGAAGTGACAAGGACATTCTGCATTAGATTAGGTTGCTCAGAGCCTCAGCAGCATGTCTCCGGGGATGGGTCGTCCACCACCTCTCTGGGAAACCTCTTCCAGTGTCTCACCTGCCTCACAAGGAAGAACTTTCTCCTAAAGCCTGACCTGAAATGGAAGATCTGGAAAGCTCATTTTCTTTTGTATATAAAAAAGTCTAATTACAGTCCGTAAGTGTCTTAATACCTGGTAAGAAGAGACTGATGTGTCAGAGAGAAGCATAGTAAGATTCCTTTTCTAAATTCATACCCAGACTGAAGTATGTATTTATTAGGATGAGTATCACAATTATCAGTAGAAATAGCAGATTATCCATGTAGTCAAGAGCCAGATGCCTTTCTGTAAATCCAGCAGATGGGCCAAATACAGATCATGCTGTAATCAAGGATTAATAGTTGGGCTTAAAATCATGTCATGGAGAGGCATTCAGTGGCGTTTCATACAAACATAAGTCTAGATGGGATGACCTAATGGTCCCCCGGGCCTTTAAGCCTGATGGATATATGAAAAATATCAGTAATCAAGACCAGATAGTCATCTTGAAAATAAAATGTATGAAAAACAAGCTTCATACTTGGCAAGGGTGCTGCAAAACATGATTCAATGATGCAGGCAATTGGTCTGTGCAGGAATCCAGGTACCTGGTAAAGATGTGGATAATTTTCCTTGTGTAGGAAATCACAAGGAAAAGCTGTATTTTTTTTTCCCTTATTTTACCTTTATTCTGGTTTGAAATTTTGTTTTCTTTCTTTTGTTATTTTATTTGTGATGAAGATACATTAGATAGGAATAAAAACCACTTTTTTTTTCTTCTTAAATATGTAACTGTAAATAAACCTAATTCTTTATCAGACTTTGGTCTGCATTTACATTAGGTCATTGATAGGACAAGGGATGATGGTTTGAAACCAGAGCAGGGCAGGTTCTGAGGAGACATGAGGAAGAAGTTCTCCGTGAAAATGGTGAGACACTGACCCAGGTTGCCCAGAGAGGTGGCCCATCTACCCCTGGAGACATCCAAGGCCAGGCTTGCTGAGGCTGTGAGAACCCTCATCTAGTGCAGGATGTCCCTGTTACTGCAGAGAGGGACACTCACTGGCTTTGGAAAGTCCAACCCTATGATTCTATTTTATGATTCTGTTGCTTCCCACTTGGTTCTGTGGTTCTTTGATTAGCAGTTTTCCAGGACATGCCTGTTCTTGACCAGGAGAGGTTCTTCCCTGTGAGGAGAAGCAGGGACCCTTCTGCTTTCTTGTGTTGGATTCAACAGGAGAATGGAGACAAGATGGGCCACTGTTCAGTGTCTGGCACAAAATAAGATTAAGAACCAACAAATATGACTGTACACTGCCATGTCTGGAGATTTTTACCAGCAGTAGGTGGTAAAAGTCAGTGTGTTTTCTCTGTTGTTTTTCAACAAACCATTTTTCTTTGCTGTGTGTCTCGGAGAGCAAGCTCAGTCCAAAGGCTGACTTTACTGTTACCAGTTCATGGTCATAAAATGAATTTTATTTATTTTGAGGCATTTGTAGAGTAGAGAGCACTTGAAAAATTCTTAGCTAATGAGTCTTTTTTTTCCTGTAAGAATAGCTTGGAACTTTTATATTTGAAGCACATGTTGTTATAACAAACACTTGGGTGAAAAACCTTTGGAAAATAAAAAACAAAAACTTCTTTACTTTAATTCCTCCTCTAGTTTGGACCCTTTTATGAATGAACTCTGGCTGAACAATCCTGCACATTATTTATTTTTCAACTCAATTTGAAAACTCAGGAGCCTTAAGTGGTTTCTCTTTTTCACCGTGGCTCTTGTAATCTCATCCGTTGGTTTTACTTGTTGGGAGTTTTTTCTCTACTTTTCCTTCTGCACCCCCATGTAAGTAAATATTCTCTTCCCCCTCTACTCTGCCCTGGTGAGACCACATCTGGAGCAGGGGGGAGGTAAAGTGTGTGTCTCTCCAGAGAACCCTGGGGACATCTAGTGAGACCACATCTAGAATATTGTGTCCAGTTCTGGTCTCCTCAGTCCAGTGAACTGCTGGAGAGGGTATGCCACAGAGCAACAAAGATGATGAAGGAATTGGAGCATCTTCCTTATGAGGAAGGGCTGAGGGAGCTGGGTCTCTTTAGCTTGAAGGAGAGGAGACTGAGGGATGACCTCATTAATGTCTATAAATATGTAAAGGGAGAGTGTCAGGAGGATGGAGCCAGGCTCTTCTCAGTGATATCCAAGGGGCAACAGGTGCAGGCTGAAACCGAGGTGGTTCCACAGAAATATGAGAAAAAACTCTGTCAGGGTGAGTGGACAGGCTGCCCAGAGAGGGTGTGGCATCTCCTCCTCTGGAGACATGCAAAGCCTGCCTGAATGCCTTCCCGTGTGACCAGATCGGGGTATTCCCGCTCCAGCAGGAAAATTGGACTAAGTGATATTTTGAGGTCCCTTCCAATCCCTGTTATCTGTGATTCTGTGAATTTATATCTAATTTTCCTCTCTGAAAAGTTAGGGCAAGGAAAACAGATTCTGGAATTTCTGGAAATGAAATTTGTCCTTATCTGTTGCTGTAAGGAAGCCACATTGAGGTGTGAAAATTTGTTGTTTCGTAGATACATCTAGCATAGCTTGGTCTGGAGTTACTCCTTCTTGCCTTGGCATATACCTCCGAGGGAGGGCATCCAATGTGTAATTAAGTTACCCTCTTAATTCTGAAATGTGAAATGATGCAAAATTTTGATTGATTCTTTTGCAAAACTGAAACTCTGAGGGTATTTGACTATTCCTTGGGTGTGCTTTGTTGTGTAGCTGGGGCTGAGGTAGCTGCTCAGGGCGCAGTGTAACACAGAGGAATAACCTCATCCTTAGGAGCAGTTGTCAGAAAAATATGGGCCTGCCCAGCAGAATGTATTAGCCCAATACATTGTCTCCATTTTATTATGAAGCTGCTGGGGAAGCTGTGATATACAGCACTGTCATTACAGATCTATTGTTAGAAGGGCTCTACAGTCTTCTGTGTGCTGCCATTAATTTATAGCAGTAAACAATATGGAGCCCTCCAACTGCAGCAAAGCAGAATCTTTTAATGAGGTGGATGTTATTACCACAATAAATCAGTGCATTCGTGTAATGTATAATTCAATGTGTGTATTCCCACTGTAACTTCTCTGAGTAAGCTGATAGTGTATCATTGTCAGTGCACAGCTTTGCTGCCCTCCTTTTTTTTCCCCTAAGCTTTCTTTCTTTTGGGGGACTCTTTTTTTATTTGCTTGCAAATAAATGTGCCACGTCTGGATGGTTGTCCTGTTGCAGGCTTCAGAAACCAACTGTAACAATAACAGCCAGGATCAATACCTCGAGCTCTGACTCTATGGATCTCTGTGTCATACCATATTTTATTTTTTTTAAGAGAGAATGAAATCAATTCTAATTGGGTTTTGCTTTATATTCAAGGAATGTAATTCTATAACTATTGATTTGGGCTATACTCATTTGCAGAGGAATAAAAATAGGGACAAATAAAGGGTAATACATAAAATGTCACAGAACTGTGCAGCACGACACTGTTTCTATTTTTAATTTATATAATTTGTCTACCAATGACCTTTTTTCTTCTTTTTTTTCTCTTGAGCATTGCTGAGTCTTTAGGGAAAATCAGTACAGATGGAGATTTCAAAATGCTTCTTGCAACAAAGAGATGACTTGGAGTCATTTTCATTCTTCCCTGAAATGAATTTGCTAAATCAGATAAAAATCCTTTTATACAGGAACCACTTCTTCTAAAGGGTTATATGTCAAATTAGTGAACTGCAAAAATAGCAATTAACCTAAGATGGCTTTTGTTTTTTACCCAACTGTGATGTGAAAGCTGCTCTAAGTTAAAAAATGTAAGATTAGATCCTGGGTCATTCATTGATCTCTTCTGGAAGAGAAAATACTTTGAAGCTGGGATGCACTGTGAAGGGGTTGTTTGAATGCTGTGAACAGCAGACACTTCTTCATCTCATCTGTGTGTCAGTTCATGACTAGGTTATTGATACTTGGCTTCAAGGAATTCCCTTTTTACATTTTCCTTTACCTCTTAGTCCATTCTGAGGTGTGTTTATTCTTGCAGAAGAGAATATTTTCACGTGTTTGTTGTGCAGTTCTACTTGAATGTCCCCTTTGTCTGTACAGATAGGCATCATTTACATCAACAACACGCAAGCGGTGTCCTCAATATATAGAGAAAATCATACTGCATATGTTTTGCATGTTTATACAAAGATACGTTAGAGCTCTTACATGTGGAATGGCTAAATTCAAGTTTCTTGGTGATTTATGTGACCTCCATTCAATTTTTGAAAACCTTTATCTAAAAATCTGTTTAAGAAATGCACAGCTACAGATAACAAAATATTACACTTCTTATATTTGAGCAAGTCTACAATTTGGGTGTTTATGTCCTAGGTAAGCACTGAAAAAAGATTAACAACGTTGCTGAAAGTACAGTAGGCTTCTTTAGTCATACATATGTAATTTTGAATTTTATAGCAATGTTTTTAGATAGGAATTGTGATTTTATCTGTCCATTTCCAAGTTTGAAGTCTTATCTGTTAAGTAAACTCGTCTTGGAAAGCAGAGGCACAAGAACAGTAATATCAGAATTCCAAGTGCACCATTAATATTTTTCCATCGTACTGGGTATTACTTTTTCTCCCCAAAATATCCAAAGATGTTTCAGGTAGTTGCTCACCTCTTACTTAGCAGTGTATTCAACAGGCACACCCACCCTCAAAGGCATGAGTGAACAACTCCTTCTCCAACAAGTGGTACATGAAATGAAGCTCACATGAATGCAGGAGAAACTCTTTCCCAACCAACACTAGTCCTGTGTCTGCTTAGGTGCTCACAGAACACAGCAGAAACAGTTCTGTTTTTGCAGAACACCAAACCCATCTTCTCCAGGCACACCAGTAAATCCCCAAAAGAGGAGCATAATGTGATAACAGGTCATGAGATCTTTATTTAATTAATATATTTATCTTTTACAAGCCTTGCAGCCCATTGGAGCTCTGAACCCAAAGCGAGCGGCGTTCTTTGCTGAGAGATACGAGTCCTGGGAAGATGATCAGGTTCCAAAATTTCACTATGGCACACATTACTCCACCGCCAGTTTCGCACTCATGTGGTTATTAAGAATCGTAAGTGTATCTTTTAAAAATGCTCTTTCTTTAAATACCCAGCAGTGCATAAACTGAACCTCAGTGGCATGGCAGAGGACTGGAATTTCCTAGGAACTGTGATCAGTGGCGTGTGATCATTGTCATCCATAATTTGAGCAGAAGGCACAGCCTTTTCTAACTTTTTCTGGTAAAAACATGGTTTTTAGTGTACATTTTTAAGCACAGTTGATTTCCCTTCCTTGTAAATTTTGACTGAAAACTTGTGGTTCTTGTGGAATTGATTCAGTTTTTGTGTTTTAATGAGTGTCAATTAGATGCTTTCTGATGATCACTAAATTCTGTGATGTAAATAATGAATTTTTATAAACCTGCTGCAACTTAAGGGTAAGTAACTTCCGAGATGCTACATATTGATAATATATTGGTTAAACAATGCATTTCTCTGTAAAACTAAAAGGTGGTTTATCTTGTCGAAAGTAATTTCTTTGGGAAAGCATTAGCAGCATGTCATTAATTAAAGCTTGTTAGAATGTACAAGCAGACATAAATCCTGGAAGTAATTTATAGCACTTAGCTAATTTCAAGCAATTATCCACTAATATGTGCTTAAGTGTTCTTTAACTAAGAGGAGGCTTTTAAATCTTTCAAACATTTTTCTTTTCTAAATCATAAATTACATATTAAACAATAACAGTCCTAAACCTATTGGTATTCAATGCTACCCCTTATATCAGTAGATTACCTTGAACAAAATAAAATACATGTGTTGTATCTGCTTCATGCTAATTTGAAAATTAACTAAAGGTAAAATATTGAGCTTTTTCATGCTTTCAAGAGCAATTTGGGCCACTGTAGCTTCTCATCCAGACTCTATTTTCTTTTGGGTTCTTTTACCTTTCTGTATCTCAATCTATATCCATGGAGTAGGGATAGAAAGCACTTATCAAACAAGAAAGCATTAGTTTGTGTTTATCGTTCTTGGGTAATGGAATAAACCCTTTGCAATTACTCATGTGTTTGCTGGAAGAATAGCATCATTATTAAACAGACCTCAAAAGAATAATAAATCCCTCTTTTTCCCCGAAACTTCCAAAGAATTACATTGCTTTTTTTAAAATAATCTTTCTTTTTCTATATTCTTCTTTTAAACATATATTTAGGAACCCNCACTGTAGCTTCTCATCCAGACTCTATTTTCTTTTGGGTTCTTTTACCTTTCTGTATCTCAATCTATATCCATGGAGTAGGGATAGAAAGCACTTATCAAACAAGAAAGCATTAGTTTGTGTTTCTTGTTCTTGGGTAATGGAATAAACCCTTTGCAATTACTCATGTGTTTGCTGGAAGAATAGCATCATTATTAAACAGACCTCAAAAGAATAATAAATCCCTCTTTTTCCCCGAAACTTCCAAAGAATAACATTGCTTTTTTTAAAATAATCTTTCTTTTTCTATATTCTTCTTTTAAACATATATTTAGGAACCCTTTACAACACTGTTCTTAAATCTGCAAGGTGGGAAGTTTGATCACGCAGACAGAACTTTCTCATCTGTTTCGAGAGCGTGGCGCAACTGTCAGCGGGACACTTCTGATATCAAGGTAAATGCTCCGCTGGAAGTTGTTAAGGAATTAGGAAAAGGTTATTAAAAATGAAGGAAGGGAGAAGATTGAGAGCTGTCCTGCCTACAGTGAAGATAATAAAGGGCTTTATTTCAGTTAGAATCTTGTAGCAAATTCTTTTTGAAAACTGTCAAATATTTTTAGTCCTGAGCCTGGAATGGGTAAAACTTGAGCTCTGTGCTACAGATAGGTCATTCACTTTTTGTTCATCTGCAGAAGTTTTCAGTTTTTGAAAAGCCAGTAAAAGCTGGTAGAGATATTTAACCACTAAGTTTTATAAATGCTCTGTTCATGCTGCTGCTCTGCACAGATAAGAAATTTGCAGTTAACGTTCATGCTGCTTTATGTAGTTTTGCCTTTAGGTGTCTAACTTCAGATCTGGGAGATTTCTCCAGAGGCCTGTTTCTTTCTTTGATTATGACAAGCTGGAGGAGACTGTGCTAACTTAGGGGTAGAAGAGGCAAAAACTAGGCTTAGTTTTTGAAATGAGTGCTTGTTTTCAAACAAATTCTCCTAAAATGAAGCTATATTCCTAATGATACAGATAAATCTCTAATTGTTTGAAGGAAAGGACATGGAATAATACCTCAGGCTTATGATGAGGAATAGGTAGGTTGGGGATAAAGAGCTAGGAGGAAGATCTTGGAGCAGTCTCCAGAAAGACTCACCCCTGGCCAGAGAAACAAAGAAAGGGCTCCAGAAAGACAGTGTCTCACGATATGAACCATGGAATTTAGCATGATGTGGAACCTGTCCTAACAGCAGCATGAGTCTGTGAATTGGTGAAGGAGCAAGAAGGAGCAAGAAGACAATAAATTAATCTGGTAATTATCCATTGTATAGAAAGTAGCCTAGAATTAAATGGGTCAAGGAGGTAAGGCAGAATCACACAGAAATTCCAAGGGCAAAGGGTTAGACAGGTTGACACAGAAGGGAGGAAATAGGTAGAGTCTGGTGTCTGACTAATATTTTGAAGTAGGGAGCAGGTAAAAGGAGGCAAGGATGCTGGCAGTGGTGGGAAAGCTTTATTGACCTCAAATCAAAATGATTGAGGAATATCCGAATTAGTTTATTTACTGAAAGGAAGGAGAATGGAAAAGTATAGCGTGAAGAAAATCAGTGGCTGACTCAGGAATCTAAGTAGCAAGAGACTTAAGTAAGTTGAAATCACTGTAGAACTGTATTTGTAGTGAGAACACTATTAAGGAAAGGGCTGATCTGCAGATTAATGACATGAGAAAACTGTCAACTCAGTGCTGCAAAAATTACCTGGAAATCGTTTTCTGTGAGTCTCCACCAAAAGAGTCACTGGCAATCAGTGGCTGGTGGAATTAATACCACTTGTAAAAGGATACAATGTCTCTGTAAAACTGGAAAATAGCGGTTTAAAAAATGCAAACACATCAGGTTTTTTTGAAAGTATATTATTCCAAGCTTTGTTTTCCTGCACCAATGAGCAGCAGGCAGAATTTCAGAGTACATATTTTGGGTTGAGAACCAGAGGAGGAGAAAGACAGCAGTGGTGGATAAAGGAAGCACTTAGTCTTTATTAGGCAAGAAAAAGAGAAACAAGATATTATGAGGTGAAAAATGCTTACACCGGTAATCAGCCTGTGTTTAAGTACTAGGAAGATAACATGGAGACAAGCAAATGAAACACATGTTTATGAAGAAGAGATTATGTCAAAGCAAATTACAGTTTGTGGTGAGAAAAAGTAACAGACAAAGAGAGAAGCAGCAGATGATGATGGCCTTTTTTTACATTGTCTCATAAGTGACCTTGGAAAAGTGGTGCAAAAGAACCCACAGTATTTGAAAAATACTTAGTAGTTGTTCATTATTAAAGTTGAAAGAGAATACAGTGGAAGTCTTGATAATAGGAAGTTAGTCCTCAATTTCCCTTGATATTGAATTGGAAGGCACTGGAAGTGTACTGCAATTTGAGGCACTTCTTGCACAAAGGAAAAATAATTTTAGAAAAGTGTTAGATGAAGTTTATTAGGGAAAAGTGAAAGTTGTAGCTTTCCTGCAGATTCTCATGCATTTACATACAATGGGAATACGAGGAACAGTCTGCTGTTCAACAAGCTGGTAGAGGGTTGGAGTACATCACCGTGCACATGGTTTAACAACACTGCTATAATTAAAGGTGATTAAAGTTTCGTGGAAGGTAGATCAGCAGGACGTAGTATAACTTTCAAGATGTATGAAATCAACCTTGAGCTTTGTGCTCAGCCTTGAGAAAGTCTTATCCTGGAGCATTACATCCATAGTCCTGGCCTGGTTGGAGAGAAGGTGCCCTGGAGCCATGATAACAGTGCAAAGCCTTGAAAATAAAATGCAGCAAAAGGCTGAGTAGCTCTGTTTGTTTTTCTGAAGATGAGAAGATTGAGGAGGAACTTGTAATCTTCTCTTACCTAGGGACTGCAGCAGGAAAGAAAGGGAGAATCTCTGCTGCCCATGCCACAGAGAATAAGAATTAATGGACTTAAATATCAGGGAGATTTCAATTAGATGTGAAAGTAACCTTTCTGAAAGAAAATAAAACTGACAGATGCTTCCTCGGAGGAGTCTGTTGATGAGACTGGGGGAGGAGACAGGATTTCTACAGAACCTGTTAAAAAAGGAAAGAAATCCCATGTCAACTACTGACATCGATGGAAATCTTAACACTTGTAAATAATTATTAATAATTATAACAATTATTAGATTAGTCCATCTCATGTCTGTGGCCTGCTTCTTTGACACCTAACTATGGTTGTGCTGCTCCAAACTTTTTTGTACCTGCTGAAATAACAAAATCTGTGTAACTCATGATCTGAAGTTCAAGGGAGGATAGCTAGAGGTCTAGTAAATGAGACCAGTGGTACAAAGTTGAAGGTTTTAGGTTGTTAACTTTGGAGAAAAGAGGAACAAGGTCAGAAACAGAGTGTTTTGGCAGCTGTTTGAGTGTTGTTGGGGATTTTGTCTGGCACAGTGTCCTTCAGTCCATGGGATCACCCGTGGAGCAGCCCAGGCTGAAGGCACTTTGAGAGGTCATCGGGTCCAACATTTCCTGGGAAAGGGAGCCCAGATTAGATGTTAGGAAAATCTTCCTTTGTCAAAATAACCTGGACTGCATGTTACATAGTGCATAAATTTTGTCAGTAATTACCATTGTGTGCTTTTACATATAGCCTCAGTAAAAGGTAAAATAATTTTGTGTATATATATATAATGTATGTATTGACTGGCAGGGTTCAAAGTGCCTTAAAGATGCACTTTTTAATCCCATAAAATACTGAATAGATAAAATCTATGTATTGATTATCATACATTTCATCTGGAATTTTTATAATTTTCTGTGCATAATTACAAGTTTCAGATTATTTTAATTTTTTTTTAGAAAAGGAAATACTTGAAATATAATCTCTTAGAAGTTTAACAGGATAATAGATGTTGAAAAAATGAATTTATTCATTAATTCTGAAGTGTTTTTCTGGCAAGTTGGGAGAATTTCAGGCGGTGTCTTGAGGCTAAGTCTTAGCTTTGTGAGAAATAAAACACATAAAGAAGACAGAGGAAAACACAGGGGTACTTAGAAATTAGACTTTCCCCACAGTCATGAAAATTACTGTATTGAACTGTGATGAAAAAATGAAATTTGAATTAATTTAATACATTAATATATATTTTTGAATGTCATTTAAGTCCCCTTACAGAGGAATGTGGCAAAATTAATAGAAACCTAGACCTCTAATGTGCATTTTTATGATTCTGTTTGACAGGTTATGTATAGCCTTAATATTCTTAATGTGATTGTCAAATAATTTAGTTTGAAAATCTGGTATCTTATAAATATTTTAACATGGTTAGAGAATCTGTGGCACTGTTTCTAGTCATCTTTGCTTATCATATAACTCTGCTTCAAAATGCATCTGTCCGTTATTTTCTAAACCAAAGAATAAAATAACATTTTATTGCACTAAAGAAAAAAAAGTATCATGTGTAGGGGTTTTTATGTCTGGTGGAAACATGAAAATAAATCACCAGTGTTCAAGTTACATTCTGCTGATGCTACTTGTTTGTAGAAGAAATGTTTTTAGTGACATTTCCTTAGGCGTCATTTCCATGAGGTAGAATTTTTGTTAGATAAAAATTGAGCTTTTATAACATTTTAAACAAAAAAAACCCCCTAATTTGCATATATAATGTATAATGATTATTACTAAAATAATCTTTATTAATAATGATATAGTAAAATTTATCTTAATTTTTTTTATATGGCGATCAATGTAACTACTGTGTGTTCAGGTTCATAGTGATATCCACCATGAGTTCCTTATAATAAAATCAAAACCAATGCAGGATGATGAATTTTTGCTTCTTGTAAAGGTATCTGCTCACTACAGAACTGGTGATTTCATAATTCATAGAATTAAAAAAAAAATTTGTAAGCCTAATTTAAAAAAAAAAATTATCAAGTTTATGTGCTGGCTTTAGGAAAAACTACTGGCCTTTAACTAATGTTATCATTTCCACCCAAATAAAAACACTGAAAATTGGTGCTAAATACTTCTCAATTAGAACAGCACAGTGTATCTTTTCCCACTCCCTTTGCCAAGGTGTAAACACTGGGACATGGTCAATAGAAGAAAATCACATTCTAAATAAGTTCCTTTTGTAAAAATACATTGTTATGGTGACAGTGAAAAACTTTTTTCAGGCTCATTTCTGGAGGAGTGAAATAACATTTTATGAGAAGTTTGTAACAGTCAAACTAGTAGAAGTCACTGAGATTTTTTAAGTTTCCAGACAACATATTGTTTCTGTGCAATCTAATGAAAACAGTGTGTTTTAGAAAGCCAAATGTTTTATGATCTTGAAAGAAGCTAATGAGTAGCTGTACAGATGTATACAAAAGAAGAAACACATGTAATGAGCTTATGTTTTAAGTATTCAGAATCGTGGTTTCACCTCTGTGGTGCCATCCAGATAATGCTCCAGTGCCCCAGCTTTTGCTTTGGTAGTTTTTCTCTCTGACACCAAAACCTACAACAGCTTCGCAGTTAGAGCCCTTTCTGTTTCACAAAGGGTATCTCTGCATCCTCCTTTTTCTTCCCTTGTCCAGTTTCAAACTTCCCCTTGACTAGTTTAAAACCCGTTTCTGTCAAGGGCTGGGTATAGAAGTCTGTTTTCACCCTGCCTGGTTAATGAAGGTGACTGTAAACAAAAAGATGCACAATTCAAAGCCAAGCAGAGTTTCACACAAGGCTGGAGGTGATAATAGCTTAATTCCTGCTTGATCTTTCCTGTCTTTGCCCTGGCTACTTCAGATTGACCTTGTCCACAATCTGATGACCTCCCTCTTGCAGCAGCTTTTTGGAGAACTGCTGATGGCAGAGGTGTCCCTGAGGGGCTGCCTGGAGACCACTGAGCCACTGACCCATGGCAGGAATAGGTTTCACATCTCATCTGCTGAGCTTCTGGCACAGCCACATACTGCACCCTCCCAGACAAAGCCAGCAGGGCAGGCTGACTGTTTTTTTTCCCGCTAAACCAGTTTTACACCAGTGGTTTGCTGTGAAATATACTTCCTGAAGCAATGACACCTATCCATCCTTCCTTCACAAAAGAAGTAAATTCTCTCCTTTAGAGACTCGGTTTTTCTTGATCCTGCAACTCACCCATTTTTTTTGGGCTTATTTAAGTCTCAACATCAAATTCCACGGAGAATAAGTTACCTTTAAAATATATCAAGGGCAAAAATATCTATGTTACATCTTAATAGGCTTTTTCTATTAAGTGTTACATCAGGACTCTGCAGGTATTTGTTGTGCTGTGTGGAAATTAGGCTCTAGCCGTAGTAACTAAGATAGGTTTATGTATACCCTCATGTGGATTTTACCCAAAAAAATTACTGTTTATGAAGCTGCAAAACAAGGAAACAAGTGTTAAATGACCTAGAGAAACCACTTGTTTAAAGCTGTGGTGGGCCTGACTGGGAGTGTGGTGTATACATACACCTTGTGACCATGCAGAATTCCTTCCTTTTTTCCCCTCTAATTATGGACTGGGCACATAATTGAGTTAATGACCTTCTCATGGAAGAATACTATTGACACGATTCTGCTTTGACTGTGTGGTATTTCTTTTCTGAGTATGTGGTAGAATTCCAGGCATTTTAGAATTTAGAAAACAGAAGACTTCTGGGCATTGAACAATCTTAGATAATAGTCTGAAAATTAACTTATTAGTCTCCTTATGATAAAGAGAATATTAATGGCTATAGGGCTGGAGCACCTCCCTTATGAGGACAGGCTGAAGGAGTTGGGGTTGTTCAGCCTGGAGAAGAGAAGGCTCAGGGGAGACCTCATAGTAACTTCTTAATACCTGAAGGGGGCTACAGAAAAGCTGGAGTAGGACTTTTTAATAGGGTTCAGGGTGGCAGGACGAGCAGTAATAGATGCAAATTGGAAGACGGGAGATTTAGGCTGGAGATAAGAAAGAAGTTTGTTACTGTGAGGGTGGTAAGACATTGGAACAGGTTGCCCAGAGAGGTTGTGGATGCCCCCTCTCTGGAGGTGTTTAAGGCCAGGCTGGACGAGGCACTGAGCAACCTGGTCTAGTGGGAGGTGTCCCTGCCTATGGCAGGGGGCTTGGAACTAGATGGTCTTTAAAGTTCCTTCGAACCCGAACCATTCTGTGATTCTATAAGGTGCTGTATTCACCCAAACTACATTTGTACCTTAAAACATAGGTTTATTAAAATGTGAAATAAGCAGTTCTTCAACATCCTTGCTTATCTCTTGCTGTCCACTAAATATTATTCCCAGTGTGGGGTGTTCATTATTTTAGTTTTCAAAAATGCGATCAAAACCTATTTACTGAATTTTTGTTTGCCTTATAACCTGTTTTGGCTTAGTCCTTGTCACGTTAAAAGCATGATAGGGATTTATCATATCTAAAGTTTTAAATTTTAGAAAGTATGACAAAAGGGATTTCCCCCTCCTGGGGGGAGAGGATGATGGTAAGATTTTGTATGCTCTCTTTGCCTGATGCCATTCTAATCACTATTTGTTTTAACATGACAAAGTGCATCCTCTGACAGAATTTATAACCCGGCATTGTTTTTCATTTATCTACAGGAATTGATTCCCGAATTCTATTACCTCCCAGAGATATTTGTCAACAGCAACGATTACAATCTGGGAGTGATGGATGATGGAACAGTTGTGTCTGATGTTGAACTTCCACCGTGGGCCAAAACCCCAGAAGAATTCGTGCGCATAAACAGACTGGTAAGATGGCCATCTTCTGCTCTGTCTTTCTGTAGTATGGATCTTCACTTGATATGTACAGCTGTTTCTAATTTCCTTAGAACTGTGGCTAAAATAATCTGAAGAAATGCTAGATTTACATATTTAGGAAGAAAAAAAAGCATATAGTATTGCTTTTTAGAATAGCTATGAAAAGTTTTGAGTGTGGTCCAGGTATGCAGGAGATCTTACCTCATCTGCACGCATCTAAAGAGCTCATAGCATCATCATGCTGCAGAAGACTTGAAAAAGCTTGTTTAATTACAGGAATACTTATCGCTTTGATTACTTTAGTCTAATTTCAAGGCAATGCGCCATATTAAATAAGTAGGAGTTTAAAAAGTTCTGCTGTTGGCAGAGCTCTGGAGCTTATATTTGTAAAATTCCAGAAAAACGTGTGATTTGTATGTTTTATCAGAAAGCTTCCCTCTGCTCTTGTGCTGCTAACTCCATACCAGGGTCTGCAGAAAGGTGCTTTGGCCTGGATTTTTGCAGGGAGTCACAGGGAGCACCATCACGGTCAGGTGAATTTAGTGTTTTCCTTCATACAGAGGTAGGTGCAGGTTTTGTTTAAAGGAGGTGTGAAATGCACTGACATGTAGCATTTCTCCTTGGCAAGCAGTGTCCAAACCCAGCTTTAGATCTCAGGATTGTGCTGGTAGGTGACAGGCTGAGGAGGCAGCTGACACCTTGGTGAACTGGCACATGCTGGTGACTCAGGAGAGCCTGAGAAGTTAGGAGCCATGTTGTTAACCAGCCCTGTCACAGGCAGCTCGCAGTGCTCTTCTCTCACCTCTGAGCTATTTGTGTGCTTTTGCATAAAATATAGTTCTCGTTTTATTACTTAGGGATCTGGCTTTCACCAACTTGAAGTTATTCTCCATCTCCTCTTCTAAGGCTGTAGCTCTTAATTCTCTTTCTCTCATTTCTAGATGTAGTGCCAGGTTTTTCTCACCCTTACCTCTTGGTACTCTCCGACCAACCCTTCCTTCATTCTCTCATCCTTTCCCAAAGCCTTTTATACTACTGCCAGCTTTTCTTGCAGCTCTCCTGTCTCCCTTGTGTTATAAAGTGCTTTAACAGCAGGAAGCAACTGCTTTTCAATTACTACTGTTAAACTCTCAGGCACAAAGTGTAAAACCCCTTTAAAGCTTTCTCTTAGAGAGTATGAATCTCATTGCGTATTCCAAATGTATGTTTTTCCTTTTCCTCTACAAGAGCATCCTTGTGTTGTCAAATCCTGAAAAAAAAGCAATTCAGATAACCCTGGATTGAGGGAAGTCATTACATACCCAAACTGAATCTGAAACCAGGATGTTCACTTTGATGATGGTTAAAATCACTTTATTAGTTCCTTATTTTCACTCAATGTTTCTTACAAAATTGAAATGTTGCATTTATTATCAAAATACACTTAGTGTTTCCTTCTCCCATGGAGCAATTATTCATTAGTGATTGTGACTTTTGAAGCTACTTTAATCAAAAAGACTTTACTAATATTCTGTTGGACTTTGTAACTGGTGCTGGGTACAAAGGTCTTGTTAAATGGCCCATGGAAAGAATGTGCAGAAGTTGCCATAAATTAGAAATTTTCAGAGGAAAGAACATTTACAGCTAAGTGTAATTTTTGGACAATTAAAACAGAATAAGGGCTGGAAGGGACCTTCAAAGGCCATCTAGTCCAACCCCCCTGTGGAAGTTTTTTTTAAGGCTTTGTTTAATTATAAAACTAAGAAATAATTTACCCAAATGATGATATAATGGAGCGTGTCTGATGTCATCCCATGGGGTGCTGTCACTGTGATTGTAATGGCATTTTGGGTCAGTCTGGCAGCATTAAATCTAACCTTTTGCATCAGTTAATGCCGTCAACTGCTTCCATGTGACAGAGTTAACCTGGTGGTGATGATGGTGGTGGCACTGGTAGGCACATGCCATCTGCAACCTGCTGAGAAAATGATGTGCAAATACGGAATGGCTTTTTCTGGTCAGAACACAGGGGGTTGGGCACCATCGGCGTCACATTATTCTGAAGCAGAATAGGTATATCTGGGAAGAGAGCTTATTTCCTCACCAGTCCCATCACAAACAGCCTGCCACAGTGTGGCATGGGCTGATTCATTCCCTACCATTTCCTTAGGGTCCCTGCCACAGACAGAGCAGAGATTACAGCACTTTAAGTGCTCATTTTGTAAGCTATCACTCGCAGGTATTTTTCTCCCTTTGCATTTCAGTTTACCTCCTCAAGTCCCCAGATCTTACAGGATGATTGGAGCTCATGAAATGCATACTGCTTTGATCTGTGACCTTCTTGTGGTGCTAATCGGGTTCCTGATATCATTATACCTTGCTCATTAATCATATTCCTTGCAGCCCGTCAGCCGCCAGACAGCCCTGGCCCCCGTGCGCAACCCGGTGCTGGCAGCTCTCTACTTTTCCAGATTATTACAGTCTGATACTTTGGCTTTTCATAACCAGGCCCATATCAAGCTGTGTGCTACAATTGAAGTCAGATGGAGTGGGGATGTGCGGCTGCAGCTGTCTGTCTGTCTGTCTGTCTGGAGCAGGCCAGCCTGAGGAGCAGATGAGGTGTGGGACAGGGCACACTAACATCTTTTACACTACCAGCTCAATGGCAGGGGTGCAGGACATGAAGTGACAGGCTGATGGCTGATTTCAAAGCCATCCTCCACGTAGTTTTAATTCCATAAAGTATGGGTTTTAATTGAAACAGATCATTGCAAGCCTTCTGTGTGTGCTCCGAGAGGAAAAAGCAGAATGCAGCATAATTAAAAGTGGGTTTTGATTGATGGAATGTTATGATGAGCTAAATGATAGCATCAGGATGTCATTCCAAGCAATGCAAAGTGTAAAATGCACTGATTTGATACTTTGGATTAGCTCGTGATAGTACAATATTTTATAATAGCACAAATATGGTGGGGGGTGTAAAGGTGTTTTTCTCTTGAGACAGTCTGCAGTTTGATGACTGGCTTTTTACCATTCTTTAACCATATTATATACCTCTAAAGCTCTGTGTAATATTTAGTGCCATAGAAAAACTGTTCAGATACATTAAAAGATTTTTCAGTTTATTCAGATGCAGTTGATAATAGTTATGTTTTTGTATTATTCCATCACTTTCTGTATATGTGTGTGTGTTTAATAAAAAATAGAGTATTAGCTTCATCAAAGTAAAAACTCTGAAGGCTTTTAAATGAGACAAAATTGTAATTTCTCCCCCTAGCAAAAGAGAAACATCCCCAATGCACACACTACTGCATCCTAACTTTTATTAATTAAAAATTATTATATCTTTAGGTATGTGAGCAAAGGGCAGAATGCTGACCTGATCTGGTGAAAATAAAATAAAAATAAAATACTCAACAATGTTTTGGTCTTCCCATGCTTCTGAGATCTGCAGGAAAAAAATAAAAGGAAATAAATCAGGAAGGGAAGAGTATAAAGAGAAGGATGTTCGGATGCTGTTTGTGTACAGAAATCTTAGAAACTATAGCAGTCAGTGTCAGACACTGAAACAGAAACATCCTTTTTTACTTGGATTTTTCTGGAGTTTTTTGGCTTCAGCATATTAGTTATGTTAGTTCCCCTCCTTTAGTACAGTTCTCTGGTTCAGACATTTAAATTTATTTGTTGGAGTTTGTGATAATTACTTCATTAAAGCTTAAATACGAAATGTTCTCACCACACATGCCAAGGCGCATGCAGGTGCTTTGGTAGGTGAAATCAGTGTAAGTAGAAACCTAGCCCATGGATATTCTAGAGGGAAGACAAAAAGATCATTCAATAGAAGGCATTTTTGAAAAGCAGAGAAGAAAGCAACGTGATGTATGGCCTATTAGATTCTGCAGATCTGGGAATAAACAAAAGCAGACTAATTTTTTTGTGCACATAAGAATAACTTTTTTTTATTGAAGAGCTACCTATGAAACATGGCCAGAATCTCATGCTTATTAAAATCCAGTTCTGTTGGAATATTGGGTTTTACTAATTTTCAGGTTAGAAGTTTTATTGCTTTAATTTGAAAAGGAGACTGCTATACAGAGGAAGTCAGATATTTTGAATAATATGAGGGAGGTAATGAAAAGTGAGCTGGAGTCATGCTTTTGAGCAAAACTTGTCTTAATGCTGATGGCATTCAGGTTTGCTTTCATAGCACAGCAAAATATGCTTATGCTGGAAAATGGGGTTTGGAAAACATGATAGGAAACATTGGAGAGGTGCATTTGTATGACAGAGGGCAAAATTTGATGATGTAAAGAAAAATAAGAAATAAGTATAAAAGTAGTAAGACATGGAGGAGAATGATCTGCAATTGGGAAAGATTATATATCATCTGTGAAAATAAGCTGCTAAATTTTAATCTGATGGGGGTTTTTTTCCAAATCATACTATTTTTTATATATTTTAGCATGTAGAGAAGTTTCCATCCTAAGTGATGGAAAGAATAGGATATTCTGGTAATGTGGAGCTGTGGAGAAATCAGCTGGGAATTTGTGGCTTTTCAGCTGGGGCTGAGAGAACTTGGCCATCTGTGCCTGTGTGGAGAGAGACAGAGAAAGTCCTCTGAGCCTTTGCTTCTTGTGCTTTACCCTGGCAAGGCTCCACTTTCTGAAAGCCTGGGATGGGAAGCCTGGGATGGTGATGTTGCTTAGGCCATCTGGGGTGCAGAGAAAGCTGGTGACAATGGTGTGGAGAAAAGGAAAATTTTCATAGGAAGAAAGAATTTTGTGTTCCTAGATAAGCGTAAGACAGAGCATCCAGTATAATGACAGGTAGTGAGAAGATGCACCTGGAAATTACATTCTTTCATTACATGAGGATGTAAACATTGAAATAAAATACAGCATTTGCTCCAAGGTAATATTTTTCAAAGAGAAATGTTTCAGGAACATCAAAATTAAAAACCAGGAACCAAAAGAGATCTGTGGTTGTTGACACCACTAAAGAGATAACTAGTTTGTTAGGCAGTACCAAACATTTCATATGGGATACAAGCTCTTACATCCAGCCATCAGGACAAACTTAAGAGAAATATGTGAGAGTTTAATGAGAGAAACAGTGAAATCTCTTCTTGTTCTAATAAATAGAATTATCTATTTCTTGATCACATGAAAGGAGAACATGTTTAGCAAAACAAACACAAGTGTTTGACAATCCAACAATTGTGCTCACCTGAGCAGTAAATGCACTGGGCTGTCACCTCCTTTGCTCCAGTGCTTGGTCCACCCTTAAATAATCAAGGACTGGGAATTCCTTTTCCACTTTCTCTTTTTGAAGCAACTCAAGCAAACCTGAATCTCCTGGGTTGTAATTTTTACTTTCCATCATCTCCAAGATACCCATTCAAGCACAAGTTTTGCCATGAGGGTGGTGAGACACTGGCCCAGGTTGCCCAGAGTGGTGGTGGAGGCCCCATCTATCCCTGGAGACATCCAAGGCCAGGCTTGCTGAGGCTCGGAGCAAGCTGATCTAGTGCAGGATGTCCCTGCTCATGGGAGGGGGTGGGAGTAGAACACTTTTGAAGGTCCCTTCCAACCCTATGATGCTACTTGATGATCTTTTGAATTGCATTAGTAGCTGTTGTAATTTCCCTGTTTCATTCTCAAATAGCTACAAGTATCACACACTCTGCAGTTGTTCTGCTTTTGAAGCATTAAAATTCTCACTGAAGCAGAGGACCATTAGTAAAAACCCCAGAGCTAGAATTTCTCCTTCTTGTGCTCACTTGACCCTTTCCAGGTTAGTTTAAGTAGTTCAAGCAACATTTTGGCACCATGTTTGGCCACAGTTTGGCAGAGATACATCAGGGATGCCTCATTTGCTAATGTCTGACACTTAGGTTTTGGCTGAGGGGAACATTAGTGAGCAGAGTGGAAGGCAGAGATATCTTCCTTCCATGTACCTGCTTGCTTAGGAGCATGTTGGATGGGAACCCTATAACTCAGGGAAGGGTCTAGAATTAAGCTACCCTGGTTTATTTCTTTTTGGAAGTAATTTTCTTCATCTTGAATACTGAAGTTTCAAAATGAATGTTCAACTATTAGTTACATTAAATCTATGAGGGTTTTTTTTAATTCTGAAACTTTAATTCCTCTTTGGATTTTATTTGGGCAGACTTTAAATAAATTTATTAGGTTTTTTATTATTTATCAATGTATTAATTAAAAATATCAGCTTGTTAAGTAAGATTAAAGGTATTAATAACAGCAAAAATGCAATGATCATTCAAATAAGCAGGCAATAATCTGCATAAAGTGACATAATAGATACTCTTATGAGGTTCTTTGTGCTTTTCCTTACCCAAATGGGTGAGATTTCCTTAAGCCACAGTTTAGGATGAAATTCTGGATCTGGTCCAAGTTAGTTGTTGGTGAGAGTTGAATCAGGCTCATAAAAACATGAAAGGTTCAGCCCTGTGCAAGTAATTTGGAGGAAGTTGATTAAAAATACTGGGAAACATGAGTGCTTTTAGTTCTGTGATGTGTGGAAGAAAGTAATGCTGGATGTTTCATTTGTAATGTCTTTCAGTTTGACTAATGAAAAATGCAACATTTGCTATCGTTTAAAGGGAAAAAATACCCACAAAAGAACTTGTGTCACTGTTGCGGGGATGATCCATATAGTACACAAAAAATGAAGTAGTGCAAAGTGTCCTGCTTCTAAAAATCTCATAAAAAAAATGATAGGCATATAGGAGATGAGTCCTTAAGGGCAGTGAGGCCTCCTAATTGTTACTGACATTATCTCTTGCCATCTGCTTTCTGAGGCAGAATAAGAACTTCATAATGAGGATTAGGAGTGGAAGATGGTGAGAGCTCCAAGAGCTACAGGAGCATTCCCTGCTTTCACAAGAAATCACAGAATAACTTGCTTAATAATAGATTCTTAATATGTTTTGCAGCCCATTCTGATAGAGCTATTTTATTTACTGTCAGTTCATTTATGAAATCATACTTTATCATGCTAGAAGCACATGAAATGGCCAAACTGGACTTCAGACTGGTGCACCCACCTTGTGCAGTACCTTTGGGCTGTGCAAACACCAGGGTTAAGCTATGATTAAAATCCATTCTAGGGCTGCATACATGCAAACATAGCTCACAGCCAAAGCTTATTTAAGCCTAGCTTTCCTTCTGGTGGGAACAGATCTGAGCCTTTCTCAGATTTACAGCAGATTGTGTCCTTCTTGGGCTTTATGGGTATTTATTGACCTTTGCCCTCTGTGTGTTAGTGGTTTAGAACAGGTTTTGAAGAGAGCAATATTCAGATTAATTTTGTTGTGTTGGGGTGTTTCTCTCCCAAATACAGCAAGAAGTTCCTTGTTTTATTGTGGTAACCATGTCTGACCGTTTAGTGGCAAATGTTGCTTTGAAAAATTTCCTCCCATGGGACACTTCATCTAACCTGATAGTAACTAATTTCAAAGCTCTTGTGCCCGGTTGCCAGTAATGTGCTGACTTGTGCTACCCCATTAGTATTGTGGTTATATGGAAAACTGCCCTGAGCTGGGGACTAGAAATGAGTAAACTCAATGTACCCAGTGGGTCAGCTTTATTTCTGACTCAATCAACACGGTCATGTTTGCTCATTTTAATATCAGATGTTATCAGTCCTGTTGATTTTTATGTGATTTATACACCTTTCTGCTGCAGCTTATGAAAATACTATCACAGAATTCTGGAATGGGTTGGGGTTGGAAGGGATCTTCCAAGGCCATCGAGTCCCACCCCCTGCAATGAGCAGGGACATCCTGAACTAGATCAGGTTGCTCAGAGCCTCCAGGAACGGGGCCTCCACCACACCTGGGCCAGTATCTCACCACCTCACGCAAAGAACTTCTTCCTCATGTCTACTCCTACCCCGCCCTACTCTAGTTTCAAACTGTTGCTTCTTGTCCTGTGGCTTTGTGCCCTGGCAAACAGCCCCTCCACAGCTTTGCTGTGGCCCCTTCAGGCACTGGGAGGCTACTGTGAGGTCTCCTGGAGCCTTCTTTCAGTGTGGTAGAGCTGATGATGGCTGGCACCTCAGAGCATCAGGTCAAATCTACCAGTGAGTGGGGCCTTGCCATGGCCTGCCAGAAGGTCATCCATGTTACATGTCACTTCTCTCACTTCCCCACAAAAGAGCAAGTCCCAGCCCAGGAGGAAGGTTAGGAGTCTTTTCCATTCTTATTGCTGGAAGTGAGCTGTGGGATTTGTTAGAAATGGATACTGCTTTCTTAATCATATGTCTGACTGAAAGATTCCCCTTTTTCCTGCTTCTTTTATCATGAGATTTAGGGTGTAATGAAAAGCTATGTAAAAAAAAAAAAGTCCACCTAAAACAATCTACCGAATATGTTTGACAAGGGCCAGTGATGAAATAGCACATATTGGGGTATTCAGTCTAAAAATCCCTCTCTGCAAAGTGCCAGAAGGCTCTGATCCAGGCAGTGAATTTCACACAATGAGGAACTGCACTGAGGAATCAGCAGATTTGTTAAGTTCTTCTGGGGCTTTCTCCTGTCTGTAAATCCAAAACTGACGTAGGGCTATAGCAGGAAATGATAAACGAAGACAGCTTTCTGGTCCCCAGTGGTTACACAGAGATCCTAATTCAGGAGCCTAAAATCAAATTTATTTGATACCTTCCTGAAATCTTAGGTTCATTTATTAGATATGAACTTTGGAGGGAGACCTGGTGTCAGCTACAAGATTAACGCAACTCCTTTGGCCTCCATGAAGGACTTATTCCTGTAGTAAATTAAAAGATGAGCAGGTTTTGTAGGAAGGGTGGGAAATGTAGATGCTGCTATTAATTTTATCAAATACATTTAGGACACAAAATCCATCATTTCATGGCATAATATCTGCCATTTTATTCCCAGTAAAAACTTCTATGCAGTCTTACCAACAGGATGTTGCCACCTCTTCTATGGTCTACATGATTTGTAGACACTAAAAGTGATGAAGATACAGTCTTTGAGTTTAAAAATGCTGAACATATAGTCTTAGAGTTTAAAAACTAAAGCCACTTTGCTAAAATATAGAACTTAGTTTGTGGATCTTATGTAGTGTCTTTATATAAGTAAAGCCTTCTGAATGTTTTTACTACTAAGAGGAATATAGCCTCTTTTTTCAGTGTAATTTCAGATTTTGTTTGGGATTTGAAATTTAAAATCCATTTAAATTCTTATCTTCAAAAGATTTCTATAATATTTTAGCATAAAATCATAGTGAACTTACCAGAAAAGTTGACTGAAAGACTTAGCCCTTAGTAATACAATGTTTGAGGACAGAGCTGCCCCTTTCTCTTATCTGATGGCTTCATGCATGTTAGCTTTCTATCTTTAAAGCAGTGAGGTGTAAGCAAATTTCAGGAATTTTTCATGTTCTTGGAGCAGGCTGTACATCAGTGACCCAAGGATTAACAGATAGAGGGTAAAAACCTCTTAATTTGGGGTCATGAATGCTTAGCGGTCATGTGCTGACCCTACAGTCATTACATGTCTGAATTCACATCGCTGCCTTGTTTGCTTTGGGAGTTGAGGTGCCTTTCCACAAAACCAGCCATGGGAAAACATTAGGAAAGTGTGTTTTGTTTGTGAATTCTTTCTGAAGCATGGTTCTACACCACCTACTGCTTTCTGCTTTTTAATGAGTTAAGAAATCAACTGCAGATTGCCCAGAGGTGTGTTCCTATGCTGTGTTGTACAACTAAAATGATCCCCTCTTCTCCCATTGGTGCATGTATGGAATTAATTCATGGACCTTAAGCAGCTGAGAAACCAAAACAGAACCATAGCTGTATCCCACAGAGACATTTCTTTGGAAGTTATGCCATTGCACATAGCCTCTAACTAAGCACATGCTGTTATACTTCTGCTGGCAGGATTCATTCTCCAAGATGAAAAGGGCTCATGTAATAAGTTACTCAGAGTTTTTTTCTCCATACTATTGCAGTTAGAGTTTCAAACCCTATTTATTGCATACTGACTGAACCCTGTTGTGAGAACATCATCCTCTGGCCTTTTCTTTGATATTCAATGGTGTAGTATCTAAATTGCCTCTGCACGTTATTATATGGCCATTAGATGGCCTTCATGCAATGAGGAAATAGTGTTATTTCTGTTTCACAAATGCACAAGAAACTAAAGATAATGATAATCTACTATCCCTGCTAATTCTGAGTGTCTATTTTGAAAGTACAAGGAGGTGACATTTTTCATTATACTAAGTGTTCTGTAAATTCTGAAAGAAACCCCAACGTGTTGGGTTTGCTTTGGGGTCAGTTCTTCTTTTCTTTGCCTTTCAGCCCAACAAAGAGTTGTGTTGGTAAAACCTAGGTGTCAAGAATGAGGGGCTGAAAATAGCATGACAGAGCCAAAAGTACCCAAGCAGGTATCACAGTTGAAAGCTCATCAGGTCCAGAAATACAGACCAAATAATCATGAAACTAATTGGAGCTTGAGAAACCCTTGTAGCTAGTTAGATACCACCAGAAATACAGGTTGATAAATGAATGCTTGTAAAAAGGTTGTACAGTTAACTTAGAACAAGGTGACAGTCCCATAGCTGGGGTGAAATCCAGTTTTGTGGGAAGAATTGAGTTTGATGCAAAAGTCTTTTCTCTTTTAAATGTCTTGAGAAATAATGTAGCCACTCTCTCTGTAGAAAAGGAGCCCCAAAACTCTGCTCTGTTGGTGTCCTAGTGAGCAAAAGCCTGAGTGGCTCTGACACAGCTCCTGCCAGTCTTTCCATGACACAAAGGAAGAGAATCTGTATTTCAACATTTGTCAATCTTTATTTACATGAAAATGGTGACTTTTTTATTTATGTACAGTGCAATAATTTGGCATGAAAGGGAAAGATTTCTATGAAGGCTAATATATGCTGCCAAAAAATGGGCAAAGATACTGTATTTCTGAGCATTTTAAAGTCATGTTTTCTCTTAGATATGACATTTCTTGTGTCTTGCTCTTAAACTAAGGTCAAGTACTCAATATATTCCTCTTTCTCCATAATGGGTTACAAAGAGACAGGCAGCTCTGTAGATGTACTTTTTCAGAGGGTGAGGTTGGGCTGTTTTTTAGAACACGGTGGGAAAGAATTGGTTTTGTGTTTTCAGAAACTCCAAGAGGGATCTGAAATGACTTTGAGGTAGGAGTGGATGGCTTGTTGTTTTTTTTTCTTGTAGTCTCTGTGAGGATTTTGATTTTTCTATGAAAAATCTGGAATTTATCACTCAGAGTAAGTAATATGCAACACGGCAAAAGAGGAGACTTGTGCTGTCAGTGACATCTTGGCTTGGATGAGATCTGTTTTATTGCACAGAAGTGTTCTGTAGCCCACAAACACTTCCAGGACAGGAGAACTGAAAAAAATCTAATGAATCTGCCAGACAGAGGTGAATGTTCCACCAGAAATAACAACTCCTGATCATTTGAGACTTTCAGATTTGTTGGGAAAACTCCTCACCTGCTGAAGCTGAGAGATCAGAACCACTTTAAAAATACCAGCGTCTGTTTCTGCTGTGTAAGAAAAGACCTGTGGCAGTGAATTCCTGCAGGTTTTTTCCCGGGACCCCATAAAGTTCCCCGTTTAAGGATAGCAAATTTAAGCTGACTGACAATAAGTTAGGACTTTTCTTAATTACCCTTTGTGGTCTCTTGGAAGCAGTTCATAGACTAAAGGGTTGTGCAAACCATTGGTTGAAACCCCCTGATTTAAGGAGGTGGCAGTGGTTAATTGTTCCCATGTCATTGTTAAAATGAGCATCAGTTCAGCCTTGTGATGAACTGTCTTTTTTTGCAGTGAGTGGCAATTGTGGTTTTGGAGAAGTGTAATTGCTAGTCTAATAGAGGTAACTGAGGTTAACAGCAGAGATAAGTAAATATCAGAATTATTTCCTGCCTTTAATCCTGGTGAGATAGCAAATATATTAACAAATCCCAACAAACCTCCAAATTTATTATGCCCTGAAGGAAGGTACTGGAGCTTTACTAATGTGACAGATCACATGCCAGATAAGCCCTGGTAAACATAACTTTGAGGTGATGGTTTGTTTTCTTGGGATTATCCTGTTAAAACTTGGGCAGGATTTCAGACACGTAAAGAGCTGTAGGAGCTGTTATTAACTGTCAGAATTTTAAGGATTTCACTTGTTGATACTGAACAGTGTGATGGTGTGATGCAGTTCCTTTGGTTGCTTGAAAAATAATGCTGTTGTAAATTACAGATAAGTCCCTGCTCTGCAAAAGCAGCTGCAATAAATTGTAAGGTGTGCATGGTGCATGTTCATTTCCCAATGGTGTTGGAGTTGTTTGAGCCCAAAAGTGGAGCCATTTCTGTCCCTGAATAGAAATGAGCTTGTCCATGGTTCCATCTGTAACTGATAGTTTTACTCTTTTTGCAAATTTTGACATGGATTCAAGAAAAAAGTGGCAAAAGGGTTTGGTCCCCAAGTAGAATCAAAGAATCACAGAATGTCAGGGATTGGAAGGGACCTGGAGAAATCATCAAGTCTGATCTCCCTGTCAATGCAAGAGCACCCAGATCAGGTCACACAGGAAGGCGTCCAGATGGGGCTTGAATGTGTCCAGAGAAGGAAACCCCACACCCTCTCTGGGCAGCCTGTGCCACCGTTCTCTCACCCTCTCCCTGACAAAGTTTTTTCTCTTATTTCTGTGAAACCTCCTGTGTTCCATTTTGTACCCATTACCCCTTGTCCTTCATTGGAGGCTCAGGGCATGGGAGCCACCAATATAGCCAAGCACATTGTGCCATCCCTCTGGTGAATCTGTCGCCATTGCAGGCTCCAAGCCAATGGGGCTAACAGTTAAACCCCTCTTCATTAGTGCAGCACCAGTAATAAATCCTCCAGCGTGGGAGTGTTTACAGTGGTCTTGTCCCTGCTAGTGGAGGAAGAGTGGAATGACTGTCACTCCCTGGGCAAGTGGCTGAGCCCCCCACTCCTGTAATGGCCCTTCTTCGTGCTCCCGCCGACATGGCAGAGTGTAATCACTCTGGTGGTTACACACTGTGGTGGTGTGTAAGTTTGTTTTTTGCATTTAATTACTTGGATATGGCTGTGGAGTGACCCAACCTGGCTGGTATGCAGGTGAGATCTGGCGGCTCTGAAGCAGATACAGTTTTATAATGCTGGTTTTGGTTGGTAGACTGGTATGACTTAAAACAGGTTTGTTTTTTTTTTCCCAACTCGCAAGCTATAAATGAGCCCTTGGTTTGCAGTTGTATTCAATTATTTTAAACCTATTTACAATGTATTCTATTGTAAAGCTCTGACCTTTGAACTCCAGAATGTCTTACCACATCTTCTGTGGTAAGTCCTGAGGCCTGTGGTACTCGCAGCCCAGTTTATTTTACTTAGGTTTTGATTCCGCCTCCCAAAATCACCACCCCTCCTCCCCTCGTTTCTAGAACTGAAGACAAATTTCTGTTTCTATTGGTTTATAAATGGGTTCTGGATAGCTTCAGCTGCTGCTTAGCACAGCGATACTTTAATTTGGCGGGCAGACATGTTTACTGTGTACGGCGGAGTTTACGAGTGTGAGGTAATCCCGCCTCTCCTTCGCCATGTGTGAAACATTACATGAGCCAACACAGCTGCGCCGTGGCCTGCTGGATATTGGGAGACTTTATTTGGACATAAACTTATACCAGCCTGCTTTAAATATTTTCTGCTCAAACCTGGTAGTGCTGCTGCTGCTGCTTTTTTAATGCATTTTATGTGACACCAAGGGATGCCGGGTCTCACAAAGCAGTGTAAGGATGTATGTACGAGGGGATTCGGCTTTGTGTGCCCCATTGTTTGCCATAATGGAGATTCCAGAGAGAAAGAAAATTAATGGCAAGGTTTTTAATTTACGTTGGGTTGCTGTTTCAGGGGCTGGTTTGTATTAAGTCAACAGAGGAGCAGCAGCGTCCAAGCAGTTCCTGAAACATGCACCCAAATCAGGACGGGGAATAAGAAATGAGAGGTGTGGGCTGAGAGAATAATGAAAGCAATTTGAAAGGACATCTAAAGATTTTTTTCCTTGGTTTAGTTTTACCCACCAAAATCCTCAAATCACCCTGTTTTTGTTAAAAATCTCTGGTTTTCGTTGCTATGTTTATGTTATTCTTTTTACCTAATTAAAAATATCTGGTATTTTCAGCTTGTGGAGCTTGTTGGAAAGGTGAATGCTGTAATGCAGGGTACTCTATGAAATATGTCAGTGTGTTTTGCTAACTCTAGTCTTAACACTTTTGTGTAATTTCATGGTTTGATACTAATTTACATTCTTTTTTATAAGTCAGAACAAGGGACATCTCTATAAAGTACATTAAAAAAGACACTATTAAATATTATGCATGATTAAGTCTGTTAAAGAAGTGCTGAAGTAATGGAAGTCTTTATATATATTTTATAAGCAACTTTAAAAGGGCTTCCCCCTGCTGAGTACAAGTTCTGAAGATCTCCAACATTTCCTTGGGCTTTCCTCACAATGAAATTGTTATAACTTATTCAAAGGTAGCATCTACTTGATTATGAAATTTCAGCTTCAGACCACTTGCTGTAGAAAGTGGCCATTTGATGAATGAGCAGCAGGATCGCTAGGACCTGGTGTCCTACATCCATGAGTCCTTTGCTCCTCACCCTTCATCCCTTGTCAGTCACTTCAGCTTACCGCAAAGAGCCAAACAGGATGCATCCTGCCTGGCTTACCCTTGGTGGGGCATCTGCTCACCTCTCTGGCCTGCCTCTGAGTAGGCATCTTATGAAAAAGATGTATAAATGCAATTATCTTTGAGACTTTTACCCATCTTTCAAATCCACTCAAAATAGACCAGAGATTGCCATGTCACTGAGGCAGGGAGGGACAAACGGATGCAGTGAGAAGGAACTTGACACTTAAGGCTCCTTAGGGAGCAGAGCTAAAAGTCAAACCTGAATTCAGTGTTTTGAGCCCTCGTGGTCCCTATCTTAGCTGAACTCTGCCCACAAGCTTTAAATCATCAGTTGTGCTACTGGGTTTGTACCAGTACTGGCATCTTTCTCCATTGTTTTTATTTGTTTGTTTCCTGTTTTAATGTTCATAGGATGGATATTCTGCCTGGTTTTGTTTATGTGTAAATTATATAGTTTCTTACAGTGATTTTGCTCCTTAGGGGAGTTAGTCATTGTGAATTGTCTCATCAGAGGGGCATGGAGTTACTTTGTGCAGATGGAATAAAAGGACAGTGTGATGTGGAGTGGATTTTGTGTAGTCAAAAGCCCAAACTTAGGAATTTTCTAAAAGGAAGTTTTTGGGATTCAGGTATTAAAAGTAGGCAGGATTTGCTGTGCCTGTGGGATTAATGAAGCCTTTTGTGATGGAAACATCACTTTTTAAAAAAATAATTCTAACCGTTGGTAGTACTTGCATTTAATGCCTCTGTGTGTGCAATATAGGGCTTAATGGAAACTTAGCGACTTGTTTTCAAATTTTTACTAATTACGTGCTTTTTACTAGGTGTATAAAACAGTTTGTTTCCCCAAAGTGGTCCACCAGCTGCAGGACCTTTGAAAGCCTTCGTTAGTTTTTGTCTCACCCAATATAACCTGAGCCCCCACTGGTTTATGTGGGAGGCTCTTTAGGTTATATACTGAAGGCAGTCTGCAATCCCTTTTTACTTGCAGTTGCCAGCAGACTTTTTCTTTGAGGTTTTCCCATTTTTTTCTCCAATAAACTAGACTTTCTCGCTTTAAATTTTGCCATGGTTTAAGTTTGTCCTTAAGCTGCTGCTCCTGAAATTGTTAGTTTGCAGGAGTCTGGGCTTTTAATCGTTTCTCAGTTCCTAAAACAATTTTCTGATTCAGTGGATAAAAGGCTGAAAATGGGAACTCTGAAGCCTCTCAGGCATCTTTAGGCAAGTATAAAACATGTTATATTTTGACCTCCAAAGTTATTGATAATTCTTTTCATTTTTTAACTCTTGTTTAACTAGAAAGAATGAAGTGTGGCTTTGGCAGAGCAAGCCCCTCTCCTTCCTGCTCCTTCTTTCTTGTAGGGAGTTACTTGAGGCAGGAAGGTCTCTTGCCTCCCCTTCATTCCTCCTTTCTCCTCCCTGATGCCAGGGCAGGATTTGTACCTGACAGAGGATCCCATGTCCCACTGGATTTCCTTGCCCTAGCAGCCACCAACCCTCCTTTTCGTCCAAATTCTGGAAAATGTTGCATGTTCTCACCTTCTACCTCATTTGAAGGCATTTTGCTGAGAGCTTTTATGTTGCCCGCAAGTTTTGTGCAGAAATAAGTAACAAGAATTGCACTGGAATGTTGTTGCTATCTATAATGGAATGACTAGGGGAAAAAAAGAGTGAAACATGAGGCAGCTGGTGAAGTTTCTATCCATAATTGAGTCATGAGCTTTTAAGGAATCTATTTTCTAAAAGCAACATTTTTTTTATTTTTATTTGTCCCTTTGTGTGATGCTGAATTTCTTAGCTAAATAATTTCCTCAGGACAAATAAGATAATTGCAATACTTAAAAAAAAAAAAGATCACCATCAACTGATTTAAAGAATGTTTTAGGTTTTAGTGTTTCTTATCTTCCAATGTCCAGGAAAATATTTTATCAGCATCTTGACTATCTGTTTTTTCAAATATAAAACTCTGCAATTTTCACTGTCATCTCATCTTGATAATCAGGTTTTTTTCCCACAAAATGGAAGAATTTTTGCAGGTAAAAACTGTTACTCTCTCCCTCTCTGTCCATAGGTCTGAGCACACACTGAGCTGAACAGTTTCTTGGCCAGTTTCTTGTACCACCGATAATCACAGACTAGAAATCGCACTCCAGCTTACAACAATAGGGCTTTTCATAGGTAATTTGAAGGATAAATCAGTAATTATGCCTTTAATTAGCTAGTAAATCATAGCTCGTTTCCCTTATTTCTGTAGTGCTGTGCTAAATCTTTGTCATGTGTTTTTTTGTAAAAAAAAAAAAAAAGTATAAATGGCTTGTTTAGTGTGAGTACAATGCAGGAGCCACAAGTCCTCCAGTGTTTGCTGTTTACACCAGGACTTCCTGTGATCACATGCCCAGGAATGTCACCAAATTTCACCTGTTTTAAAGCAGGTTTTAGACTTTCGACCATATCAAGTATATATTTAGTGTGTAAGTAACAAGAGGGGAGCTCGCTCAAGGTAAAACAAATTTACAAAAGACCACAAAAGAGAATTTTACTCAATATATGCCTTTGTGTGTTTCTTATTGTTCTAGTATCGAGTCTCCATTTTTATGGTTAATTCTCTTGGTTTTTGAAGTGGCTTTTTTTTTTTTAATTAGACAAGGGAGGATTAATTTAAATGCTTTAAAACTTGATAAATATTTTAGACAGCAGAATCCTTGTTTTTCCCCTTAATCCTGCAAATTACAGTACTTCAGTATTTCTAGTTTTCATTTTAGACAGCAGAATCCCTGCCTGTCGTTCCCCTTAACCCTGCAGGTTGTAATAGTTCAGTATTTCTAATTTTCATTCCTTTTGGGTTAGGGCCCAGGCTTGTTTGATCGGCTTGTTCTCATTCAGTGGTTGATATTTTCAAAGAATATTTAATTAGTAGAACAATAATAACATTTCCACAATTAAAAGACCATATTAGTCATGAAAGAACGAAATGCAGAAACAGAAGAACCTTTTTCCAAGTCACTTCTTGCCTGTGGAAAGGCAAAGGGTGTTTTATTTTTTTGCCTGCATGTGAGGAAACCGGAGAGGGGGTGTTGTTCCAATAAAAATTGTGATTAATGTAACTGATTTACAGGCATTTAAGGCATGAATTATGTTAAATTATACTTCAAGAAAATTCTGATGTCTCAGTGTCAGGGCTATTAGAAGTCACTGAAAGTTTTCCTTGAAAGTGCTTCCAGGCAGAGTTAAGCAGCATTTGAGGGTTCCTCCATAAATGCATGAGGACAGGAGGTGGATCCTAATTTGGTCTGAGATGTCTGAGTTAGATGGAGTTGTTCTGTCTCTGTGTTTCCGTGTCACCCCAGCTCTGTAATTGACTCTCAGCCTTGCTACCATACAAGTTTGTTTTGGAGAGAAAAGAAAGGGTGTTTTTTTAAATGTAGAACTTTCACAGTGAGTTACTTGATGAAGCAATTTACAAGAGTTTCCGGGTGGAGTGACAATAGCAAGATTTACATTAAGATAGAACTATGTTTCCAAAAGGATTCTAGTATGTGTCTGTGCATGTATGCTAAGGGAAGTAGCAGTACACAATCTAGTATTATATTTCTTTTTGAAAAAATCCATCTGCAGAAACATCTCCTACTTTGATGTTCCATTTAATTATAAAAAGTTCAGTTGAATTTACTGACATCTGGGAGAGGAAAAGTTATTTGGAGAATTGAGGGCACTGTAAGATGAGGGACCAATAAATGGTTGTTGGTGTTACACCAATAAACACTGGGAATGTTCTGCATTAAGCCTGATGGGTTCCACCAGTGCCACTCCTTGAGTGAAACACGGTACCAACTCAGTAAAACTAGAGAAGTTCCTCTTGATTTGGGTTGTTTTGTAGTAAAGGACAATATTCAGTCTCATCACTGCAAGGCAGGAATTCTTTTCTCTGCTTGTGATAGAAAAAAAAAGCATTTTTCAAATGTGACTCCATGTGGGCATCACAGGTATTCCTGGTGACAGCAAAGTAGGGAACAAGGCTAAGGAAGGCTCTTTCCCATTTTCAGTTTCTCAAAGTCAGTCATTCTGTTTTCTCTATCATTTATTTCAAATTCCACAGTAGTTGGAGGGCAGATGATCCCAGTAATTCAATCTGGAATGAAGACCCAAATGTTTGATTAAATGAAACGGTAAATTCCTGAACCACCTTCACTGAAAGTGGAAGGAAAAACTATTCCAAAAAGCCACTTCTGTTCAGAAATACAGTCCAGCACCATCCTGAGTAACAATGTAATTTAATATAATATAATATAATCCTCCTAAGAAACGGTGTGATGAACAACTGCTTTCCATCTGCCTCCTGCAACTGTCCCATTGCTGCCCCTTTGTTTTTATACAGGCATAATATTATATTGTGCTGTATTTTGTTATGATATGGTAGAATGGGAGTGTGAAGAGAGTGGGAGACAATTCTTAAATTATACACATTGGGCAAAGCTGGGGTCTGTTTTTTGGTTAAAGGTTAAAGACTGCGGGAAGGGTTGCACATGGTGTACTCTCAGATGGTGATTGTGTTTCTGGTTCCTCTCCTGTTCTTGTGAGCTACAAGTTCCTGGCAAAGCTGAACACACAAAATAAATATAAACCATGGGGCAAGGATGGAAGAGAGGAGAAAATGATTTAATGCAATAATGATTTTAGCTATACACAGGCACCCCTTTTTTGTCTGGATTTGTTAAATTACCTGACGTCTGCATGTGTAGTTTAAACAACATTTTGTTCTCTAGTTCTTTCTTCCTTTCGAGCTATCTTCTGGAAGAGAAGGATGATAAATGGAAACATAAACAGAGCATGAGAATGTGAGCTGGTTTCCAAACATTTCAGTGGTTTTTATAAACAACTGGTCATTGTTACCTTTTGCTGGATTACAGTTCCCTTCAGAACAACAGGGCTCTTCAACTGCAGCACAGAGTTGCGTCTAAATGTTTTCACATAGTTGCTTAAGGGCTTTAATGTTTAAATAATGGTTATAGAATTATACGTTGTTTAAACAATTAGCTTTTAAGTCCAGCAATAAGATCACATTTTATACACATACTACCAAAATGATAATGAAACTGCACTTTAAAGGCAGGAGCTGACCTCGGAGTGAGCGACCATCCTTTAGGGACCTTGGCTTCAATTTCAAAACTTGGGTTTTAACACGCTCATTTTAATTTTGAGCATGAAATGGGACTCCTGCCACTCTCCTTGGTTGATCTGTGAGCACAGATGTGATCAGCAATGGCTTTTTCTCCTCCTGAGTTTTCAGCACTAGTGTCCATCCCATGCCCCTGCTTCTGATGGCACCAAAGGTGGGCTGAGACTGAGCCAGGTCCCTTGGAGGGGCAGGGGAGACATCACAGCCTGGTGCTTGTCCCCTCAGTCTCCTGCCACCTGATGGCTTAGGTTTTTAAACAAGAACAACAGTTGCAACAATAAATCAGTATTTTAACTTTTAAACACTCTCCTAATATTTTAGGTCTGCTATTTTGGCCTAAGTTGTGACTTTAATGCATTTTAAAAATAGCACAAAATCACATTTTCAGTCTTCTTGAACTGCATTTAATCTAGTGATTAAATGAGGAATTTTTAGATGTATTATAGTTGAATACAGTAGCAGAAACTTCAAGGATTAAGAAAAAAAAATCCCCCTTTAAAAGTTAAATACATTTTATCTATTTTATTAGGAGCATTTCAGAAATCATATTTTATACCCTTGCTACCTTTTAATTTCAGATCCTGTACATCTTTAACGACTCTCTAATTTATACAGTTTTTGTTTCATTGTCAAAACATTTAATTATATCATGTCTTGAAGGTGTAAAGCTGTCAAATAAATCAGAGGCTCAGTATAAACATTTGGCAAATTGCTTTTGCTACCATCCTGGAGTTGTTACTGGGCTGTTAGTGGGACTTTTTGAAAGCCTTTACTCAGCAGGTCCAGGAGGACACTGGTGGGATGCGTTGCTGATTGCTTGTAAAGCAGCAAGTAGGGATGCCCTAGCTGCTGTGGAAAATAAAACAGGGAGAGAGCTTGAGAGAATGCCGGTGTGCAACCAGTGTGTGGCAGGGAAAACCAGTGTTTCCTGCCTAAGGGCTGCTGGAGATTGCCAGTCCCATTTTCCAAAAAAAAAGAAAAGGTAATTTCTTGCTGCTTTGTTTGTTTGGGGTTTGTTTGTTTGTTTTGGTTTTGTTTTTTGCAAAAATCACAGCTTGAGGGAACAATCTGTGGCTGTCTTTAAAAATTTGGCAAGCTGTGTGTGGAAACTAGCAAATGCAAAGGCTGGGTTCCTTTGTGAAGGTCTTAATAGTTTTAATAGTTACATTTTATTAAAAAAAAAGCTTGC
>VZTY01000018.1:274886-380036 GCA_013400935.1 Turnix velox
AGGTGTCTTTAAAAATGCTTAAACTTGCTATGAAAACTCTCCTCCTTTTGAAGCTTTTTGACCTCTCTCAGGGTGAATCATAGAATCATACTGAGAAATCAGGTCATTAGAGTGTGACTTGCTTTTTGGCCCTGTAAAGAGCAATCTCTGGGAGCTCAGCCTCTGGATTCAGCACTTAATTTGGAAGTTAAATACTGTTTCGTTTGTATTTTATTTCTAAATGTTTGGATTATTTAGGCCATCTTCTATGGGGAAAAAGAAATTTACATTGTTGACATAAGGGAAAATTCTAGGATTTTTTAGCATCTTATTTAGCTTCTGGCTGGAAAACATTAATTCATTAAAATGTTAATAATTGACCATATGCTTTTCAGTGTATGACTTCTGAATGTTAATACTATCCATCTCCTGCACCCTTCCAACGAACATGGTTCAGGGCAGAGTAATATAAAGGTTATAAAAAGTTTGCTTTCAGCTGGCTACAGGATGTCTGTTGCACTCGGAGGTGTTTACGCCTTGATTTCCTGACCATGCTCTGTATACCCAGTATATCACTTCCCTTGCTGTGTCCGGCTGTCATACTGGGAATTCAGAGCAGTTTTGATGAAGGAATTGAATAAAATCTTAAAGAAATTAAACTATTTACAAGAAAGAGCTATGAACAAAACTAACTGCAGATCAACATGCGATACTTGATGGAACTAGAATAAAAAATGAGAGAGATTTTGCTGCTCTGTTACAAATTCCAGCAGTGGTCACGTTATGACCAAAGGGTGGGAGAGAACCCAGAAGAAACCACTGGGTCTGAGATTGGTAGACTGTCTGGGGCAGGGGAGGCTTTTGAATCAGAATGGAGACTGGGGAAGTTCATGTTCCAGGGTAAAGAAGAACCTGCTGTGTTTGGGCAAGTTTTGCAAAGTGTAAATTCCACAAATGTGATTTTTCTCTGAAATGCTGAATGTAGAAGCTGATAATGTCCTTGATGCAAAATTCTCCCTTTCTCTGTCATTGTTATAGTCAAATAATTCTCTCCTTTGTCATTCCCACTAAATGCCAGCTCTGAGGAGTCTCTGTCCGAATCAGATCCACCTCGTGTGGTCCTCTCAAGTGGCCACATCAAATGTCTTCACAAAAGAGCACTGCTTCACCATTCCCAGTGAAGGCAAAGAGGTGAATCCCTATTAGCCCTGTAGTGAGCAGCACATCTGTGCCACATGATGACATGGTGCTGTTCCCTATTTTTGTAACCCTTTGATTTATTCGTATGTGGGATCCTAATTGCCTTTGTAAATAAGAGCCACAAAGATGATGAAGAGATTGGAGCATCTCTCTTCTGAGGAGAGGCTGAGTGACCTGGGTCTCTTTAGCTCAAAGGAGACTGAGGGGTGACCTCATTCATGTTTATAAATATGGAAAGGGTGAGTATCAGGAGGATGGAGCCAGGGTCTTCTCAGTAACATCCAGTGATAGGACAATGGGCAATGGGTGCAAGCTGGAACAGAGGAGGTCCACAAGAAGCCGAGAAAAAACTTTTGTCAGGATGAGGGTGACAGAGCACTGGCACAGGCTGCCCAGAGAGGTTCTCCTTCTCTGGAGACAGTCAAAACCCTTCCTGTGTGACTGAGTGTTCCTGCTCTGGCAGGGGATTGGACTTGATGATCTCTTAAGATCCCTTCCAGTCCCTGACATTCTGTGATTCTGTGAGTGTGATTCTTGTGTTGTCTTCTCTGAGTGCTCTCAAACACTTCCCGTTCTGTGCATCAGCCACCAACCCCAGTGACAAGATGGAAATTACTTATCTTCCCAACCTGCATCTAAACTCTGCTTTCAATTTTAAATTCCTTGACCTTTTCTTGTGCCATTTCCTAATCTTAAACAAGTTTTTCTGGATTATTTTTTTCCCCCCAGCACTGCCTTCAAAGACAAATTAGGTCAGTTGCTACAACCCTTCTGAGAAGTTTGCTTGTGCTGTTTCCAGTGGTTTGAATGCCATGTGTTTGCAGCCATTGCTGTTTCCCCTGACATGCAGACTAATGCTTGGTGATCATCACGGACCTCGTGAGTTGTATCTACATGCCACACATCAAAGCAGAGCATAAGTGCTGCAAGCTGTTGAAACAGAGAGCAAAAACAAAGCAGCAGTTGACTTTTAGAGCTTATGGAGTAAACTGACAATTTAAGTGTAAAAATACGTTAAGAAAATCATGACTTTCTCCCAGTGTGGTGTTTTGAGCTGTCGGTAAGCAAACAGTCTAAGCAGGTGTGAGTTTTAGTTTGGGGATGAGATGGGATGAAAGTGCCCAGCCTGGTACTTAACAGGGAAGCCTGTTCCAGTAGTAGTTTTGTTTGTGTTCACATAAGCATTTTTTGCATTTTGATCATGCAGGTTCAGTCAATATCGTGCATATTTTCTAAATGCTATGCTATAGCAGTCACTGAGTTTCACCATCCATTATGGCACAGTTAGCCTGGCTTTTTATTCATTTAGGATAATCTAAAACCCTGCTGCTGGGTAGGTGTGCTCAAATCCTTACACATCTCTGGACTTTCTGAGTTCGGCCTGTTTCAAGCTTTATTGAAAAAGCAATTCCACCCCAAAGGAAAGCAGATTTTACTTGGTTTGAGATTTCATGATGTGTACTTTGCACTTCTCTCTGTAACATAAAAAGGTGAGTCACTGTTACTGCGACAGATGATGCCCTTTGTGATGTGTGTGGGCCTCTGACTTTCCCCTTTGGCTGAGACCTGCCATTCAGAAATTACTCTGGTCATGCTGGTAAAGCTGAATGAGATGCCAGGCATCCAGAAGTCCCTTGGCTAGAAATATGGGGGTTGGCACACCTCTGCTGTGAGGACAGGCTGAGAGAGCTGGGGCTGTTGAGGCTGGAGAAGAGAAGGCTGCGTGTAGACCTCACAGCAGCTTCCCAGTGCCTGAAGGGGCTACAGGAAACCTGGGGAGGGGCTGCTTCTCAGGGCATGGAGCCACAGGATAAGGGGCAGTGATTTAAAACTAGAGCAGGGCAGGATTACATGAGACATGAGGAAGAGGTTCTTCCCCATGATCTGGACAGTCACAACAACACAGCCCGCCCCATCCCTGGAGACATCCAAGGCTGGGGTTGCTGAGGCTCTGAGCAACCTGATCTAGTGCAGGAGGTCCCCACTCACTGCAGGGGGTTGGACTAGATGGCCTTACAGGTTCCCTTCTATGATTCTCTGACTCCTTGTCAGTGAGCTGAAGCGTTAGGAGTCATGTACCTGCAGTAACCCACTGAGAGCAAGGTTACATTAGTGCGGCAGCAAGGGGTGCCTCTCAGCCAGCTCCATCAGCCAACAGTGTGAAAATTAGGCATATCTTGGGAGGGAACGGAGTGTTTGGTGGGTTTGTTTTGTGTTGTTTTTTAACACGGAGCTTCGTTTAAACTAGTTTGGCTGAGCCAACTGTCAGTGATGTGGTTAACAGCCTGTGCTTCCCTGGGTAATGGGTTCCAGACCCAGGCTTGTCGGTCTGTGTGGAAACAAGTGATGGAGGAATCAGAAGAGAAACTGTCGGGTTTCAGGGTGGAGAGAGCCTCCTGTCTTCTTTTTGCTGCATCTCTAAAAGGGATTGCCATTTGCTGTCTTGGCCACAGGACTCTTCTGGTGGAGGGAATCCTCTGACAAGGCAGCTGATGTTTTAAATGTGGAAAAAAAATGCAGGGGTGAGTGGGGGAGGTGGAAATGGTGGAGAAATCAGCAGTACCTCGTGGTGTTTAAGTACTTGCTTTTTTGCCATATCTGTAGTAACTAATGATTATGGTCTAACCGTCCCTGCTTAGGCTTTTCTGTGTGTCTCTGGGGAAGAACAAATACCAGTTACAGACATTGGTATTACAGCCACAGCCACAAGTAACAATAGCCATTTGCATGATTCCACAACTGTAATTAATTATGACTTTTATGTATTATTTTTCACATATGGGAACTTAATAAAGACCTCCTGACCATTTTTATTTCTATCATAGTTTGTCTATATTTTTATACCTCTGTCTGAGAAGAGATCAAGGCATTGGAAGGGGGCTGTTTGGAAAAGTGTCTCCTGGTTAATGGCTCCGACAGGTTGTGCCCACTCTTTTTTTTTCATGGAGACTTTAGAACAGTCTCAGCCATGAGTAGGGAAATATGTGAACAAGTGAGGTAAGCCAACATCTGAATTTATAGCTCATTAACTTTTGAGCATTGGTGTGCATGCTTAAGGTAATGCCGGTAATATTCACAGTACCTTTACTCAGAAAGTGACACTTGTGCTGCTTGGGACCCACATTGGCTTTATTTTACCTCTTCTTAGTTTCTCTGAACTGTAAGGCCATCTTTGGAAGGTTGTGTTTGGAAGCCTGTGTGTCCTTTGTTCTAACAACCCTACACTCGTGTTGGTGTTAGAGGAGTGATTGGAGACCCCACAGACTGTGCTTCAGCTTTCTGAGTTCCACCATGGATGCTATGGAATTGTCTCAGCAGGGAAGAGAAATTTCAGTGTAAATGTTTTCTCTGTTGACACCTCAAGTGGATGTCCAAACATGGAAACTTAATGACAAAAAGGCAGCATTTGATTGGTTTATCTATATGGTGTTCATGGAAAATTGTAGCAATTTTACCTTCCAATATTGCTTTCAGATTTACAGATTATCGTGGATATGCTAAGAAATATTTTTTTCAGGGTGATCGCTGCCCTTTATGGAAAGAGTCTCTAATAGCTCTCCAAGGCAGCTTCTTATATTCACCTAAATCTTACGACGATAGACATTTCAGTTGAGATTAAAGCTGAATTTCAAAGGAAATGTAGCTTTCATTTTATAAAATACATAACAGCTGTCTGACTTGTCCATTTAAACTACAGAATAGCAGCTGTATACTGAATATAGAAATCACCAGAAGGTGCAGGAGTGCTTGAGATCTGTAGCTAAACATGCTGCTGATTTACTCCTCCTTTGGTAGTAGGTACATGCATTCAGCTTGGAGTCTGAGTCCTAACTAGATTCCAAAGTATTTCACTTTGTTTACATGCTGCTTAGCTAGAATATTCTTTGTCACAAGACTCTTTTTTGTGAAATTACACCATTACACAAATCTGCTTTGTTGTCATTGCTTAGTACCTTATTGTTAGTTACAGGGAGATTCCAGAATCTCCTTTGTCTGAGCTGCATCTGGGGCTGTTGATGTCCTTTGTTCTGTAACATCAGATGTCTTCAGTAAAGCATCTGAGTTAAATCTTTTTATTAAGATTATATTTTCCAGAGTTCTCTTTCTGTTTTATCCCGGTATTGGCAACCGAGTAGAGAAATAAAATGCTCACTTTGGTCATAGCAGCAGTGAAGAATAGAGTGGCACTGCGCTCCTGGAACACACACAAAGGACAAATGGGATACTTCTTACAGCCCAAGCTTTCAATTTCTGAAGCATTTTCATGTTTAAAACAAATTGAAAAATATAGGAAATAAAACTCTGTGCACTGGCTTGAGACATTCATTTAGCAAGTTAGAAACCACCAAGGATGGAAGCAATTTTAGTGTCCGTTTCATCGTATTTAAATTTGCATTACCTCCTGCAGAACACGGGAGTTTTCTCCTTGCTGCGTCTGCTCTCCTCCTCCTCATGCTATCTTCTTCCAAGCAGGTTTGAGTTCAATATCTTCCCATTAGCTTTCTGTATTTTTTTTTTTCTCAGACATCTACTTGTATGATATAATTGTGCTGCTAGGGAAAGTGTGTTTGGTAATTTCCTTGTAAATGCGGGTGCTTACTCAGAACCCTCCAAAGATAAAGCCAGCACTTGAAGAGTTAATGTGTTATTAGGAGGACAGGAAATCTGGCAACTATTGCAGAAACTGGCCCTAATGGTGCACACAAACAATTTGTCAGTCCTGGGAAATGTGCGCAGCTTTCCTGCAAAGTGGCTGCTTTTGCTTTGTTTGAACAGCCTAAACTTTTCCTTTTTGGACTTTAAATCTTAGAAGTGAAATGTGATCCACATATTGAATCAAAATAATTTAATTCAAAACATATTTTGATTGGAACAAGGTTGATGTGGAAAGAAACTCTAGAATAATAATAAAAAAAAGTTAAAAGGACTTTCTATCATATATTTAGCAGGAAAATTTGAAACAGTTCTAATTAGGCTGAAAAAACCAGCCTTCTTCATTGTAACTTACAAAGGTCATATATCAATGCTGAGGCAGCATTACCAGCTTGTGTCTGAAAGCCTATACATGCAAACAGAATTCTTCTTGCTTTTGGGTTGGTCTTTTTTTTAAATTCACAATACTACAAAATTCACAAATCTGCAATACTTTCAAGCCAGAGAATGGACTGGGCTTAAAGGAGCTCCTGGGTATTGCTGTTACATGGGCGATTTGGTCTCTTATTTCTCACATCAAAATGGTCTTTGGGCTAAAAATGTGAGAAATCTGAATTCATGCTTTTCTGCTCAAGAGTAAAGATTTTTCAAATGGAATCTCAAAAAAGAAAGAGCCTCAATTATTTATAAGTGTTTCAAAGGAAATTCCTTAATTCAAAGAGGAGTTAAAATATCTGGCCCATTGGTAATAGATAACTGTTTGTACTTCAGATTTGTAATTTTTTACTTACTGATGAAGTATATTCCTTCAGGGTTTGGAGTCTTTTTTGAGTTGTTTTGTTGGTTTTTTTTTAATTAAGTGAATAGATTATTCCCATATGAGAAGGAGTTTTGCATTCTCATCAAACTTTCTGCTTTCATTTTGTCTGCATCGAATACATTTTGTGTACACTGGGCTTTTCCTCCTTTCCACTAAGAGCTCTGTGCTTTGTGCTTCAGGATCACTCTCAGCAGCCTAGAAGCAGGGCAAACTGGTCTGTGGCCTATTTCTGAATGGTTTGATAATGAACAAATATCTGTGCAGGTAAAAAGAAATACAGTTAATCTTTTTATCTCATTTCAGCATTGGAACATCCCAATTTCAAGCACTATATGTGTTGATTTTTAATAGATGGAATTTCTTCTGCTGTAGGTCATTGCATAATCTAAAACAGAGAGAAAAGGAGAAGGCAAAAGGCAGTAGGAGTCACTTTAAACATCCAAATCTTGATTCTAAGCATGTAATATTGTTCAAGAAAACATACCACAACAAATGATTAGAGTGTTTATATCGGAAAAAGGAAAAAAATCTTCCCAGACCTTCAAAATTTTGTTGTTCCACTGTGTTTTATCAAATCATTTATGTCATTATTAAACTGATATTAGCATTACACTGCTGGTAGAAAATTAGACTCTGTTTGTGCCTTTCAGAAGATAAAGCAGAAAAAGATACATGTGAAATAAGGAATTTCAGAGTCCTTCATGAGGTAGTTTTGGTTGCACAGGTTTAGTGACATCAGGTTTGACAAATGCTGGTGAATAAGCTCAGATTTCCTCATTTTAAAGAGAAAAGACAGTTTGTAGCTGTCTCCGAGGTGTCTGTGTCTTAGAGAAATTCAAGTTCATCAGAGATGTTTTTGTTTGACATGTGTACGCTGTACTTCTTAGCATATCTCAAGTGCTTTCGTCTCTGCCTAATAGATCTCATTAAAGAAACAGATACGAGCCCCAGGACAGTTTGTCACAGTTAATGTGGGTCCCAATGGACAGAACTGACACTCTGTGTGCAGCTTCACAGGAGGGTCGTGCCATGGGCTCCTTTGATCCTCTAACAATTGGGCATTAGGCGCTGATTTATTTTACAATAATTCAATGAGATTAAATATTACTGGATCACACTGGACATTTGGGAGGGTTTTTCTTGTTTTGCTGATTTTCCTCTGAGCTGATAGTCAATGAGGTGCTGCTTCTGCTGTGGGGACTCTGACAGGTGATGGCTTTGCTTTGGCAGCAGCCTAGGCAAGAAAAGTGCTGGCATCCCACTGATGCCTAATTTAACTTCAGCCCTGCCCAGGATACTGAAGTAATCCTAAATGCTCTGCATTCCATACCCAGCATTTAGTTTTGCCAGAAGTATATACAAGCAGTAACATCTTTTTTTAAAAAAACATACTATCCTTTTTATGTAAATTTTTTCACTTCCTATCTGTTTTATTTGTAAGGACTACCCATAGTTAACTAGTACCTGACAGTGTGCATCATACGGGCTGGTATGTTGCACAATGTTCCCTGAAATTCTGCTTTATTCTCAGTCATCATGCAGACTGCTAATTGTTCCTCCCTTGACTGTGGCACAACCTAAGCAAGAGCTTAACTCTGAACCTAAACTGAGAGAGGAGCTCGGGGAGCCTCCAAATCGGCATCTTGTGTTTGCTCTGGCCTTCAGACTCTGGGAAATGGATGCTTGTTTCATTTAGCTCTGTTATTCATGATTTGACAAATAAGAAAGTAGATAGATATATATATAAAAAAAAATGGCCTGGTGTGGACAAAAAAATCAAAAAACTAATGCTAAAAGAAAATTATCTACTTTTGAATCAGTATAAATCACAAGTGTAAAATAATTTTGAACTTGAAAAAGAGAAGTAAATTCGTGGTGGCTCATAGTGGTTCCAGGGAATGGCAAAGAACGTGCTTTATTTTTGCTTTTTAAAGAAAAAAGGGAGGTCAATGTATCTATTTATCTAAAGAGATGGCAGAGGGATATTTCTTTAGTTATTCACCTCCAAATGCTTTGTGAGTTTAATTGGAATTCTGACCTTTGATGAAAATACAAACGTCCTGGGCACATAGAAAATCTTTTTTTTTTTTTTTTTAAATCACAAGTTCTTAATGCTCTTTTTCCCGACATTAAATACTTGTAATGGCAACAGTAAGTATATTCTGGGGTTAATTTTTTTTTTTTTTTTTTTAGCAAGAAAATTAATTCCCATCGTTGTCTTTTGCTGAGCCTTGTAGAATTTTATGGCTGCACATTGTAGTATTATGGACACTCAGGAGACTCCTGACTGGGTTTATCTTATTAAACAATTTTGAAATCATTAATTTTTAATTGGCCTGCTTGTGGTTTTTTATAGTTTTAATTGTGCGTCTGTGTCTAAATGTTTTGGGTTTTTAATTTAAAAAAAAAAAAAAGAAAAAGTAAGAAAGCTAAACATAGATGTATTAAGGTACCCTCAAAAGAGATACTCTAATGTGCTGTAATTCATTTTAAAGAATGCTTTCAGCAATAGAGTGGCTGGGATTCCTAGTAGAAATAATAAAAGCAAAAAGAATGATATCATGTCAAAGATATGTACAGGTCTTTTCTTGATTGAAAGTTCTAATTAAGTGAATCGAGGAAAATTAACTGAAATTAGCTGTCAGAAAGTCACATTTAAATGAGTGATGGTCTGGTGTGGCAGTAAACATTTAAATGATATAAATTGCCATTTAAGTGTATGGTTTAATGTTTGTCATGCATTAATATGACATGAGACTGTGGTGACAATCAAACAGCTTGCTCTAATTTGAACATATTTAGGGCTTTTGTGTGGATGCACCACACAAATTAAGACAATTGCTGCTTTTATGTTTGAACTGAAATGTTGTTTTCAGGCTTCGCTTAATGAAACAAACCCATCATGTTTGTGTGCAAACTGCAGAGTGATTTCCTTGGGTTTTAGATTGATTTTAACTTCCTCTGTCCAAAATTAGGAAGTTCCTTTACAAGGAAAATGTCATTAGTTTGGTGAGATGGAAAGCACAACACTGTTTTTGTGTAGGTTTGTGTAAGAGACATACCAAGAAATGCATAGAAGTACCAGCAAGTTTATATCCCAGCACATTAATTAATTTGTACCCTCATAGCCCTTGTTAGTTCAGTTTCCCCAGCTCTCTCAGCCCTTTCCCTGTCTGTGAGAATCAGAGTACTGCACTGTTATTTATTATTCACCACCTAGATCACACAGAAAAGCACAATTTCATCTCAAAACGTAGCCCAGCTGTCCAGAAACGCAGGAAAATACTTTGTATTTACTACTTTTTTTTCTTATTCCCACTATTAAAGTTTAAAAGGCAAAGTCTCTTGGTCAGCAAGAGTGGAGAAGGGCACAAGCCTAGTACATGTCAAGGGCCTATCTTTATTTCAGACAAATACCTGAAATTCTACACTTAGCCTGGTTAAGATAATTTTGTGCACTCTGAAGAATGCTTCAACTACTGTCCATCAAACTCAAGGTTTTTTGTCTTTGTGTGTGGTTTTTTTAACAGGCTTTAGAAAGTGAGTTTGTGTCCTGCCAGCTGCACCAGTGGATCGATCTGATTTTTGGCTATAAGCAGCAAGGGCCCGAGGCGGTCAGGGCCCTGAATGTCTTCTACTACTTGACTTATGAAGGAGCTGTTAATTTAAGTTCCATAACAGATCCCGTCTTGAGAGAGGTAAGTGGTTTTTGAAATCAAACCTTTGTTACCCACTGCATGGGCAAAGACTCAGTCTAGTTGAGATCTTTGTGGTCTCTGGCCTGTCAGTGCAAGGTGCCCCAAGGCTGCTCTTAAATTTAGTACACGTTTATTCAGCACAAACCAAAAACTTGGAGAACTGCTTTGGTGGCTGAGGGGAGTCATCTTGTTTCCTAATACAGGATCTTTATGGCAGAAAACCATGAACAGCATCAGCTCAGCTTGCACTTCTGAATTTACTTCTGCAGTTTTAACAATTCTCACTGCAATCCTCCTTATGTTGTATGCATCAAACATCATCATTTTATACCTTCCTTATTTTTATTTGGATTGTTGTCATATTAACTTTATCCTGTATTTTTTATATGCAAAAGTGTTTAAATATTGGAAAGATCAGTAATCTCACTCAAACTTAGCACTAAGCATGTAATTCCTTCTAAATTTTGCTGCTAAATTAACCATCATTGAACTATCATTTATGAAACTCACAACTGAAGTAATACTGATCAGAAGAGCAGTCTACAACACACAATTTCAATGTAGTTTTTAATTTTTCTGGATCAGTTCTATTATCACTTTAATTGGGATCTGTTCCACTGGTGGTGTAGCCTGGAAAAAAAGTAATATAAGACCACGGAAGTTCCAAATCTGCCTGGAACCTTGTATCATCTCAGAGAGACGTTCACCTTGTCCTTCTGCAAATACATTCCTGTGTTTTGTTACCAAATCTTTGGAATTTGTCTCATTTTTATCGTACTTCACTGCAGTGTTTCTGATTTTTGAGGCTTCTGAAGTGAGTGGCATGTAAAAATGGAAACAGGAGGGGAGAATAGAGACCAGTCTTGTTCAGTTCATAGTAATGCAGTGGCTGAGAGGCAGCAGCAGATTTTGTAAGTGCCACTGATGGTGTCTCAGATTGATGCTGATGAGCGCAAGTGGCAGAATGGATGGTGCCTTGTAGTATTTTCCTTCTCAGTTACTTGAAGATTGGTCCAATGGAATATTTTTAAGCAGGTCAGTAAGACAGTAAAAGCAATTCCTCTTTTGTTAGGCCCCCCTTGCTATCCACATGGATTTTGTAAAGCATGTTTAGCAGTATATAAATGTGTATGTGCAGTTTGGAAGAGTGCATCTGATCAGCTCTGATATGATATTGACGGTGCAGGGATTTGCTGACTGTCCTCATCAATGGAGAGTTATTCTATTTGTACATACAGCTAGAGATGAAAGTAATAAAATATCTGTTTTTGTGTATATCTATGTGCATAATCATTCTATACCCATGTGCTAAATGAATTTATCATGCACCTTTGACAGCCTCACCTTCTTCCTGCTTGCTAATCCATCTCTCCAAGGACCTGCACTAGTGTTCTGCACTGCCAAGAGGCTTCACTCAGTATTTATTTTCCTCCTTCAACCAGCGTGGCAGGAAATATTTCTTCTTTTCTCCACCAGTTTCCTAGTTAGAGGCCAAATTAGTTTCTGATCTAGACAACTAACAATGTCTTTAGACAGGCCCAACACCTCAGATTTAGTAGCTGTTCTATTAGGCAACTTTTAAACCAGAAACTTTATTCTTTCCTTTTTCTTTTCCAAAAGGATGCATTTAGCTTTCCCTTCTCAATAAGGTTTAGAGTTTTGGTCTTTAAATCTTGATAGCTGTAGCAGGATATTTATCCTTATTTTCCATCCTAAACCAAAGAGAAAGCTTCTGTGTAGTCCAAGAGTTGCTAGTTACTGAGGCTTTTGGGTGTCATGTGGAAGTAATAGCACGTGCTTAAAGCAGGCAGTTTCTCCTCAGAGATGGTCTGTGCTAAGTCTGGACCTCTCAGTAATGAGAAGCCCATGAAGCACATGTTTCCAAAATATCTTCACAGGTAGATGTACAGATACTGGTGCCCTAACTCATCAGCTGAGGCCACACACAGAACCACAGTGGAAGGAACTGGGGAGCAGAAGAGTTCAGGTTAATGCAGAATTTCCTTAGGTCTCCTAAATGGCTCCAACTGGCACCTTTATTTTTATAGGCAGTCAGGTTATATATATTACAAGAAGGAAGCACTCGTCTAGGAAGGAAAACTTCTTGATTAAAACCATATTCCACCTTTTTTTTTTTTTTCAGACTGAAAATGTTGAACTTTTACATCCTCTCCTCCTGTGAACAATTTTTTCCTGCCGTTCTTTCTGCCTATGGGAATAAAGGAAGTAGAGTATTTTGAAAGGACCTGACTGCTACAATAGAAAATTTTAAACTAAAATGCAAACCGCGGGCCACATGCTACCTTGTGGCAGATAGGCCCTGGGGAGCGCTGAGTTTGCATAATTCACAGGCAACTCTCCAGGGGGAGGGGAGCAGATCGCGAGAGAGAAGGGTCTGAGCTGCAGCCAGCGGGGGGAGGAATGCAGGGTAAGAGACCTGAGTGTCCCTGCACTGCTCCTCCCTGCTACTCCATTCCTTCATCCTCTTCTTTTCCCCGCTGACCCATTTTAGCAGCGTTGTCAGTGACTCAGATGCATGTGCTTAGTGTGTTGCCAAGGGAAGTTGCTCTTTGGTTGACAAGCAGTAAATATCCCATTTCTTTCCAGCACAAAATAGGGTGGTTGCTGGTAGAGGTGTGCTGTAGGGCTGCCTTCTGTTTACTCCTCCTTGAACGTGGTGTTTTAATCTGTGGAAATCTCAGTCACAATGGAAGCCCTTCAGGCAGAAAGACTTTAGTACTAATTGTACAGAAGGTAAGGAGTCTCATCAGCATAGATTGATGTCATCCAGCTGTGCTGGAGAGTCTTCACAGCACCTTCTTATCACAAATTCTGTTCTCTTTTTGCCATGGCTGTCCAAGAATGAAAAAAAAAAAACCCAGAAAGAAAGTAAAATTACATGTAAGCCACTCAGACAAGCAACTGATTAAGAGGCAACACACAAATCACAGAAAATTTGTGTCTTGGACTGATGATTGAGTATTCCATTAGTGTTTTGGTTAGAAAAGTAGAAATTCTGGTTGTCTCTGATGTAGTGTGACATGATGATCATGAATCTAGGGTGTTCTTGGAGTTCCATTTCTTCAGTGATACCCCAATATAGTGACACAAAAGACTCCAGAAAATTAGTTTATAGCAGGAAGGCAAAATATTACTTTAGAGTAATATTACTTAATATTACATTAGAGAATATGATCTTGATTTACTACAGCAACCAAGACATGTACTTAATTTTGCACCGTGCTTGTCAAAAAGCACCTAACCATATTCTTCAAATGATTTCTCAAATACTACCCAATCTGATCTTCGTAGGGAGTAATTAAGGAAGACTGATGATTTTTAAATTAGCAAGAATGGTTCCAGAAAGATGTGAATATGTCCCATCCAGTTAATACTCTCATACTTTGATCAAGTGATTTACTTTTAGCCTTAGAGGATTCCCCTGCTTCATACTTTTCCTTTGAAGAGGGGGTGCCATTCTCTTACACCCAGGCAATCTGGTTAACATTAGGCTCTCTCCCTCCTATCGGCACCTTTCTTTCCTCTGGTGTATTTTATTTCCATATGAACCCAGGAGTTTCAAAACTGGGGAAGAATCAGCTTGGACGTAGCATTTGGTATGTTATTTGAATGTGCCACTTCTGATTATATAAAGAGAGGAAATAATTCTTTTCAGTTTGAAGGCATATGGGATAAATTATTTTGTGGATAATGGCTTTTAAATGTTGCCTGAGATTAATATCTTCCAGTAAGTTTTGTGCATCTCAGACCGATCTCTTATGAGTCTAATTTTTATTTTTAAATATTTACACTTTGAGAGACTTCTGTGCTTTCCAAAAGAAGTTCCAAGGATGTTTAGTTTACATGACCCCAGTTTCACAATAGCAGTAGCCGATCTGGTATCTTATCCCAGAGAAAGCATTTTTGGCCTCTCTTGTAGCTGCATTCATGGTGGGAGTTAAGGGCAGATCTGGGCTCTAACTCAGCTGGGGAAGTCTGACAGCAGTGAATCTTTCACACAGTGTAAACAGACTTTGTATTTATGGCATAGTTAACATTTGCTAAATAGTTGGGGAAACTCTGGCTCTATTCTTAGCAGGTTGGGCAACACTCTGTTGTGGCTGCGATGGGCTTTAAAAAGTGGGATAAAGTGATTATTAAATGCTGTAACAGAGCAGTATATGTAGATCTGGCGAACTCAGCAAGTGACAGACTCACCCAGGCACAATTCAAAGTGGTGTAGAAACAATCTATGGGTCATCTCTGGCCGGGCCCATGTTGCACAGTTGGCATGCTCAATGTGACCTAGTCTGGTGTGAAAAGCCAAGTAAGTGTGAAGGACTGGGCTAGTTTTGATTGCAAATGTGTATTGAAATGCCTTTCAGTGGAATGAGAAAGAAGAATGCATAGAGAAGAAGCCTGCTGACTTTATAGGTCTCCATGAGAAGTGGAGCCAAGTTGCTGACATGGTTTTTCCTGTGAGCTTTGCAGAGAAGAGTTGTATGGTGGGTACCATGCCTGCTAGAAATGGGCTGCTTTGGTGCTTTCCCCTCAAAAGATGAGCATCTACTTCTGCTAAAGTGAGTGTTAAAATGATTGGAACACCATTCCTGTGACTGGTTCATGCCATTTACCTACTTTTTCTCCTGTCTCCACTTGCACTTCGACCTGTCTGTGCTGTTGGAATAAACAGGCAAATTGAGCATAAGCATGTGTTTACTGGGATATCTGGGAGGTGTGGCCCCTCTGAGATTCCTTCAGCCCAGAGTCTGACATGACAAATGGAGGTTTTATTGCCCTTTGTCTTAACTTACGTATTCACTACAGCCCTTAGAAAGAAACATAAAAGCATTCAGCAAGGTTTCGTTCCAAAAAAATATTTGACCTGAGTATTCTCTTTTGTTCTTCATTACAAAACAGTTTCCAATTTTAGCTGGTGCTTCTCTTCTCTGTCCAAACAATGATATTTTAGAGTTCATTAAACTAGGACTGAGATACCTGGTGTATAAGGATTAAAAAAAAACCCATATCCAAAAATCTAGCAGCAGCTTTGTCTGGGAGCAGTAAAGCTTTTTGGAAGGAGGTAACTCATGTACATTTAGTTCTTCAGCACCCACTGTAGGTTTTTTTCCCCCTAGCCCCTGATTGAAATTCAAAGGATAGAGATTTTCAGTCAGCCAGTTCCCTCACCTCTTCTTGCTTGAGCTGTCTCATGGATCCTTGGGAGACAGCCCTGGAGACCCTCTGGACTCTTCTCATTTCCACTCCTGTCTGGCCGGTCAGCTACAGGTGGCTGACATGTTTGTTGGCTGGAGTGAAATAAGGAAGAATAATCAAAAGTTAAGCAAGAAATAGGAAAAAAAAGTATGTTCAAAAATACCTTTTCTGAATAGAAAGTATTTGTCGTTTTTAACTTTTTCTTTTTTCCCCTCTTCCATATGTGGAAAGGGTGAGATATACTGGAGTACAATGGCTGCAGTTATCGGAATCATAGCCTGCAAATATGGAAGTGAACAGGCCAACAAAATGCTCCTATTTTTTGTGCTTTGATTATTTTCAGACTCTTTTTGCAGTACAAAAAACATCAGTATTGGCTTTCACAGCAGTTGGGAAACTAATAATTTTTGTTTGTACTGTTTTCATTGTATTTGCTGATGGCAGCCAGGGATGTCTGGCTCACCAGTGTGGTATTAATTTACCAAAATATATTACTTATTAGTTATAGTTGAACAACAGCTGCTTCTTGAGTGAAAAATCTTGTGTTCATGGCAAAGGTGCTTCTCCAAAACTAAAGTCTCAAGTAAACGTTAGTAAAAGTTAATTTGTAGTGGCAGAAGAATCTGATATTTTAATGTGCCCACACTTTGAAAAGAGATGCTTTCATCCTGCAGGTAGTAGTTATGGGTTAGTTTATAGAAATCTGTATTTCTTCTCTTTGTAAAATGAGTTCTTCGTTTCTTTTTCACAGTTGTGGCAGATCTTGGAAGGTGATATCACAAGACAGTTGAAGACCTTTCAAAGCTGCATTTTTATATCAGCACATTAACCACCTTCAGACTGAAATGCTTTATTTGAATATTTCAGTGAATTGTATTTAATAAGTAGAGGTGGCATCAGAGTTGAGGAAACTCCATGGAATGCTTGCAGATAAGAGGACAAAGTATCCTATCAGAAAATGGTTTTATTTTATCAGAAAATTTGGAGCCATCTATGTAATGAGGAGAGTGTGCAAAGGCAGCAAGTTCCAAAGATGATGTTTGGGTACTTGCAGGAGTGAATTAATAATTCCAGAAATCATTTATGTTTCAGGGTTTTGCTCAAAGCCAAGCCACTAGTTTCTGTGGGATTGAATGAAAGCAATGAATTGATCTGTTAAAATCTTCAGCTGTTGCTCAAACAAAATTGAGGCTGTTAGATTTTTTTTTAAATTAGCCCTGGAGCTGCTCAGAATTTTGCGTGTGCTGAATCCAGTTTTATTTGCAGGTCTTTAAATTAATCTTAACTTTATTTTTAGGCTCCTTTTCCTATTTTGTCAATCTCTTTGAAGTACCACCAGCCCTGTTTTTCTAGTTCAGTGCCTTTTTATCTGCTTCTTCCCAGTAGCCAAAGATTTAGGTGTTTCAAATGAGCCCATCAGTGCTCTGGCCAGAGGTACTGTTTGAAATTATCCATGAACCCTCTGCCTCTGAACATTAGTGAGTGACATTTGTTTCTCTTGGTGGTGTCTGCTCTGACAAACTGGTTTCTTTCAGACTGGCAGCTGGGATTACGCGGCAGCGGAGGGAGAGCTGCGCGAGCGAAGGCAGCAGTCAGGCTCTAATATGCCTGTAATTGTCCTGCAAAAAGATTACATCTTTCTCTCTTTTCTTCTTTATTCTCACAGAAAATTTCTGAAGGTGGTTAATGTGTTAATGTTTTGAGGTTTTTTACTTTCTTTAAGGGTATGGTGGCTGGTCCCCAATGCTGGACTTTTCTTTATTCATAGATTGAATTGCAAGTAGCTTTGAGGGGAAAAAATCCTATGCAGGGTAATTCCTCTCTCTTCCACGTATCTATAGCAGGTATCTATGTATTTAATAAATAACAAGTGGTTAAAAGAGTAACTGGCTTTCAAAAAGACAGCTGTGGTGTTTTGAGCAGACAGAAGGAATTCAAATTAAGGAGGAAAAAAACCCCAACACCCAAAACAAAACAAAAAAAACTTAGACAATGGAAGTGTTTCTTGCAAGAAAGCTACAAAGAAGGAAGAAAAAAAACCCCATGTTTCATTTGTGTTAGGTGGCTTATGTTGTTTTCTTGCATAGTGAGGCATACTCAGTTTTGTTATGCGTACCCCTAAACCACCACAGCAGGCAAAGGCCGTGCACCCTTCATTTCATACCAACTTGTGGGTGTTCTCTAATGATGCCACCTCTCCAGGCTGCTGGCTGTCTTTCTGCCGGAGTTTGGGGTCTGAAGCCATCAACCTGTGTTATCTGAGCTGGATCATGAAGAGCACCAGTGGGCTGCAACATGAGAGTATTTAATGATATTGGGAGAACAGTATCGTGCAGTAGCTGTTCTTTAGCCTTCCTTCTCTCCTTGCTCTGTGCCATTCATTAGCTTTGTTAGCCTAAGCAGTTTACTTCAAACCAGAAGGGCAAATGAATAGTACAGTGAGAAATAAAAATAAAAGTGATTCAATATAAAAGGGGTTGATTTGCAAAGTCAAAACAGGAGAGGTTTTTCTGTATGAAGAAATTGGGCTGCTCATTTTGTTTATAAACCAGTGGATGGGAGTGTGTGAATTTATGATACTGGAATTGGAGAGCTGTATTTTCCCCATGGGTCAAGTGCAGTGTGGTGTCCCCGGGACAGGCAGTAAGCACAAAGACAATGCAACTGTTGGGAAAGCATTCTGCCCATTGCTCGCAACCCTGAATGTAGCAGCAATTGTTACAAAGAAGAGGAGGTGACACTGCAAAGAGCTTCTCTTTTCTAATCTTTAGCCTGTTTTCATCAATTTTTCTAGTTGTTATGAGTTGTGCCTGGTCTCTGGCTGGTGTTATCTGTGTCTCTGTAGTCCGTGAAGAATTTAACTAGGGGGCTGACTGCAGGACTCCAAGTGACTATCTGGTCAGGGGAGGTTTTCTGAACACTTGTTATCAGAGCTTGATTTTAATCACTGTCCCGTGGGGAAAGCAGTCAATTGGCTGTTAAAGCCATTCAGCTTCAATGTCTGAGGGGGGGAAAACTGTCAAATATTCCATGTTCTCTGATGCTGTAAAGCAACATCTGGGTGGAAGGAGAAGGAAAGCAAGTAATCATAATTATGTATTGCTGGAGCCAATAGAAACCACTGAGGAACATGTGTGTGAACCTTTTTGAATACTGAAAAGTGAGGTAGGACAGGCAGAGAGCCAAAGTAATTATTTTTTTGCATGGGCTGTTATTTTCTGGACATAAATAGTGGCTGGAAAGATGGAGGATGATCCCAAAATATTTTCTGTCCCTAACACACTTGCTGAAAGATTAAGTCTTATGATGCATGGTGTTGTTTCACCTGGTCTTCCAAATGTTTGGTGATTAAATTTGAGAAGGTAACTGGAAATCCTTCAGTGTAGATCTGTAAAGGCACGTTGGCTCTCCATAGCGAAGAGTAAGGCTGTAGCCTGTTGTGGGTTCAGACCAAGTGGACATTGAGCCATGGACATGCTGTGCTGTCTGACTCTTCAGACAACCTGGTGGCTTGTGCCCAAGCAGGAGCAATGAGAGCTGCTCTGAGCTTTTAAGATTCTTTAAATTCAGAGTTAAATGGTGGATGTCTTGCCTTTTAGCTGTGCAGGCCTTCCTTTCAGCATTGGAGTTCAGGACAGGAGAGCGTTTCATACTTTCTCTGTGACACTCACAGCAGTTCCCCCTCTGCCCGCCCTCTCTCACTTTTAATTTTATAGTTCTTTCAGACATAAACATGGAAAAAAAAAAGCAATTTTGACTTAGTTTCTGAGTGTTGCTGCAAAGAAAAGTAACAAACATCTGTTTTTACCTTAACTGCATCCATATGTTCAACCTCCCCATCACCCTCCTTCCCAAAAAATTTACAGCCGTACTTGGTGGGTACTGCACGCTGTTGAATTAACTTTTTTCACAGTTAGATTAGAGGGTAAATTCAGAGACTGAAAATATCTGCAGAACACAGTGGCCAAAATCTACATTATAGCTAAGCCAACTTTTCAAGTTTTTTGCATTTCCAAGCTTTTCACTCTTCCTCTTCTAATTTCTTTCCCAATTCCCCTTCTCCCCACCTCCACACGCCACACGCTCCCCCCCATTCTCCCCCCAAGAAAAGAGAAGAACAGGTTATTTTGGTCATCAGATAAATGTTAACTTGTGAAATTTGCATGTGGGTTTTATACTTAGAAGTTAATTAAGAGTCAAAATACCGTGTTTTTATCGTATCAGTCTGTGGTTTGCGATGCATCCTGTGTGGATTATCCTAAAGGGCTGGTTTCCTTGTTTCATTTTATTACTTGTAGCATCTGGAACAATTCTGGCCTTACCCAAGTTTTGAGTTTGTAGAGGATTAACAGGAAGAAGGCTATTTCACTGAGATATGTGAGAAGCAGTGAAACAAAATGTTGAATGATAGCATCTTTTCCTTTGTGGTACGCAGCATGCTTTTGTGGAACTAAAGGTCCCTTTCAAATTAAGGTTATTCCTTTACAGTTACATATTACCCGTAATAAATGTGAAACTAGTGGTGCATTTCTCCTGTATTTTTTTGTCTAGCATATTCTAAATGGTTGGATGTTCCAGAGAGACTCAGCATTGTGAGAACATGTGGCCTTCCTCTGCTGTTAGAAAAAGCCTGGCCTCTCTTCCTAATACCAACTAGTCCTAGTAATTGATTTTTCAAGAAAAGTAAGGTAGAAATTGGGCTGTAACTTGTTAGAAAGTGAGACGATGATTTTTTGATTGATACTCTATATTCTCAGATAAGTAGCAAGTTTTCTTCAAAGGAAATAGTGATTATCTCTCAGAGGAAAAGATTCCATGCCCTGGGCTGGTTTTGTCTGACAGGCTGAACAAAAGTCTGAGTGACATCTGGTGGCTGAAATGCCCTGTATTTCTCTTTATATTTTTATGTAAATTGAGCAAAGGGGGGTTGGTTGTAGCCACATGTTTCTGCTGAGAGAGGGAGGTCATCTTGCATCCTTCTGTATATGATCATCCGAACATGGAGTTGACATCTGGATTGACTTTGAGTACAATCTGGGAAAAGGAGGGAGTCATTTGGGCCTGCTGGTACACTCTCTTAGTCATAATGAAGAAATATTGAAGCTAAATAAAGAAATCTTTACTTTTTTCCTTGACAGAAGAAGTTTATGCTGAAGTCTAACCACTGTGTCTAGATGTAGCATTGTTGACTTTACTCAACAGCTTTTCAAATCTCTTGAATCTCTGGAGAGGACATGCATATACCAGTATCTGTGCCTTTATCTACAGTTTTGATGTTTTAAGAAACCTTGTTGGCTGTGGTAGTACATGATCTGAATGGAGATCTGTTGACTATGAAGATCACGTCAGGGGGCTATTGTTATCCTGGAAATGCAGGCTCTGGTGTTGCATGGAGCTAAGGAGTCTGAAAGACTTGTTTAGGTTGGAACTGTAATCTCAGACTCAAGCTAGTTCATAAACATGCATGTAGGAACTGTCTGTTGAAGACTGGAAATGGAGAATTTGTGTTTCTCTAAGGTAGGCTTTGCCTAAATCACTGTCAGGAGTTTCCCCAGTTCTGACAGAGACCTGTGTGAAACAGGCAGTGGCTGTCTACTCATGGCTTGAGGAAAATACTTTACACTTGGTTTTGATATCCCCAAGGGATTCTCTTTTGTGATGAGGATGGGAGGAAGGCAAATAACTCTGCTGCTGTTATGTCATCTGGGAGTGTCATAATGGTGAGCATCATGTATGTGAACGAGCAGTGGAATCATCATTGTGTCTCTCCCAGTTTTTGTGTTCTTAAAATGCTGTGAATTCCTCTGGGATCTGGACTGTGGAAAGTAACATCCCACCTGCTGAACTTTCATTGGTTAAAGCCATTATAACATGTGATTTTTGTTCTACCTCAGTTTGGGCTGTAACATGAATACATATGAAATGCTCTGCATCAGGATATGCTGTCTTGCACTTATTTTGCCACTTCTTACTGCTGGCACTATGTAAGAGAGTGTGGCTTGAAGAGGTAGCATTGGGAATTACAGGACATGCCAGGTCTCATGGCTAAGAAAAAATCTGACTCTCTTTGAATGCTGCACGGGAGCTACTTGGGAATGGAAGTTTCTGCATTGATCAAGAGTTGATAGGCAAATAAGTTAACAAACATGAAGCTTCTTATTTTTTATCTATTCTGTTTCCAGTTTCAAAAAAGAAATGCATAGTGATTGTGCTTCAAGAGTATTTTATTAATTTTGAATAATATGTTAGATACACTTTTTTGTAGGAAAAAAATAATAGATCCTGTTGTGCTTGGGCTTACCCTAAGGATTTTTACAAGCACAGAATAACTGACATCTAGGACCTTCTGCATTTTCCTGTGCTCTCCTGGTCTTGCCCTCAATGCAATGCAGAATTCCTGTTTGCTGGTCAAAACATTGCACGGAGTCTGCATGTACATGCAAGGAAATCCTTTTAATCTGGTTGTTTTGAAAGTAACAGCTTTTTATGGAGAGGGTTGAGCTGCTGACCAGTATGCTGATACTTTGTTAATCCTCGACTCTTAAGGGACCTCAAATTCTGTGTCCTTGAGATTCCCTTGATCTCTGGAGTCATAGAAATGCAGATTTGAATTTTAATACAGCATGTCTTATCAGTAGGAAGTGGACTCTGATTCTCTTATTGAGCTTTAGTGTTTCTCAGATCTATTACTGCTGTTACTCAGAAAGTGCTCATTGAGTCATGGCATTTGTATATCAGATTTCAGTCAGCTTTTTGATGAAGTTTCTAATTGGCCAGTTCTTTGAAGATTAAGGTGCTTCCCAGAGTGGGCAAGAGTTTTAGAATCTGTCCATAAAGTAATCACAACTTCTGTTTCTGTTGAGTTCAGCTGCCTCAAAAGCCCTGCCAGGTGTAATAAGGTCAAGTGTTTTGGTTGGTGCGTTTCCTGTCAGAAGATAATTATTTTTGAACTTAAGGCCTCAGATGCATTCTATTTTTGGTTTTGTTATTTCTGTGATAGAACATTTTGTATCCTAGTAGGAACCTTTATAATCTCAGAGGACTGGAGCACCTCTTCTACAAGGACAGGCTGAAAGAGCTGGGGCTGTTCATCCTGTAGAGCAGAAGTCTGCAGGGAGATCTCACAGCAGCTTCCCAGTTCCTAAAGGGGCCTAGAAGATGGTGGAACACCTTTTGATGGGGTCTGTTGCCATAGGATGAAGGGCAATGGTTTTAAACTAGAGGAGGTCAGGGTTAGATGGAACATCAGGAACAAGTTCTTCCCCATGAGGGTGATGAGGCACTGGAACAGATTGCCCAGAGAGGTGGTGGAGGTCCCATCCCTGGGGACATTCAAGTCCAGGCCTGCTGAGGCTCTGAACAACCTCGTCTAGTGCAGGATGTCCCTGCTCACTGCAAGGGGTTGGACTAAATGGCCTTGGAAGGTCCTTTCCAACCCAACACATTATATTCTATGTGATATAAAATCATTGTTAGAGTAAGATCAGCACAAGTATTATTCCAGATACTTTAATGGATGGTAGAACGAGAGGTATAAGTGTAAGGATCCTCAAGGTATGCTGAACCATGAAACAGGCAATCTCTGTCAGAAGAAAATGGTGTTCTAGTAGCTAAAAGCTGGGTCTTATTTTTGCGTTTTAGCATCTGAGCATCACAATTTAAAACACTTTTTTGTGGGTCTTGATCTTCAGGACTTCTTTTGAATGCAAATAGGTGGCAACATGGAAAGCAGATTGAGCAGACATGGGCTGCAGGAGTTCACACATTTCATAATGACTATTTTTAAGAGATAACAAGCATGTGATGGTCTTTTTGTCCATGCACTGTGAAGGTACTGATAAAAGATGGTGCTGAAGACACAGAAAAATTTGTTGCATTTTATCTCCATGTTTCTCCTTTAGCTGCATTCAGTGTTAGTTGGGAGTTCAGTGCTTCCTCAAGTCATTGCTCTTTTAGAATACAAATGAAAATAAGAAACAAAATTACTGTTTTCATAGCTTTCACATTGCTGTAAAACTAATCAATGGGGTTTAAACAGAATGGGGAACACTCTTAATGCCTATGTGAACTTTTTAAAAATAAACTTTTGTTTCAGAGTTACTGTACAAACAGGATAAGCCAATGTTAGAAAGAAAAAATGGAGCCAATAAAGAAGGTTTCTGATTATAATAGCTGGTTTCTGTTTAATATCATGGAGCAGGATGAGGTTTTGCAGAGTTTCTCATGGAAATAGCATCCACAGTACAAAAATGATTACCTCATTCTCAGTACCAGTGCCAAGCACTTAGCCCTGCCATGAACACACGGGCTTGATTTTCAACATGAAACAAGCCAGAAGTGTGGAATGACATTTTCAGGTGACAGTTACGGTTCTATTGCCTGTAATTAGCACCTCTTAACATGCAAACCTGCCTCTGCCTTTTCCAGGCTGTTGAAGCTCAAATACGAAGTTTTGGACAGACCCCTTCCCAACTGCTCATAGAGCCACATCCTCCCAGAAGTTCTGCCATGCAGGTGGTAAGTGTCCTATTAACCCTTTCTGACTTGGCATTTTGCTCACTTCCTTTGCTATCTTCAGCTCATGGAACTGGACACTTGGCTTTGCTTTTCTGTGGCCGCCGAGTAGTGTTACTAAAAGCAGCAGGCAAGAGTATATGTGGTGCTTAACTATGACTTTATTTACTGCTGAAAGGATTGTACTGATTTCTAGTCCAGACTTTTTTTGTCAGTGTCATGTAAGAACACTTCATCGGATGATTTGGAGAATACCATACCTGTACAGGTGAGAGCCAGTCAGCAAGGAGACAATTCAGTTAGTCTTTGGCAGATTCCCCAAGAAGCATGGATTTAGGAGGTGGAACTTCCTTGTATTTTCCCCCAGGCATAGGTTTTCCCCTAAACCCAGGATTACTAGGAATTCATGAGCTGAAACTTACATTGCAAAGAATGTGACTAAATGTGTTTTGCAGTAAAGCTGGGGTGATAAAATCCAGGCAGTGAGCATTAACATGCTTTCCCTTTTACCTCTACTGTGTCTAATATAATTTTATTATACAAACTATTATTTTATTACTGATTACTTTCCCTATCATGTTGTGTGCAGACCTTGGGTCTAAAATATCATTTGTGTTGTCACAGGTCCAGAACTAAGTGTGTTAAGTGATACTTTGACAAGTGGAGCAAATGCTTTTCTAATTCACAAGTTTTTCAGGAGGTTACATTCCCTTATTGCTAAGATGGACATTTTATACTGAAATACAGAAAAGACATTTTCTTCTGGTCTGCAAGATGCATGTCCCACCACCTTTGAAGGTCCCAGCTTGACACATTTGATGATTCTATGATGATTTGATTAAAAAAAAATCTAGAAGTCCAAAAGGCTTAAAAAAATTGCACTAGAATCCGGAGGAGTCTAAGAAATGTTAAACTTTCATTTCACATTGAGCCACTAGACTTTCTCAAAGACACTGTGTGTTGTACAGGAGACTTGCCCTTGTCCCCACCACTCTCTGCAGCCAGTTCAAGCAGCAGTGGGATGACTGTGCTGTAGACATGCTTCTGCCCTGGAAGTCCCACGTACTGGAGGGACAGAGCTGGGGCTTAGACACTTAGTGGCTTCTGTCTGCAACCCATGGGACTCTCTCTGTGCCAGAACCCAGTTAAGAGTTATGTTGCGGAGCCCCCATCATGCAGCCACATGCTGTATGTCTGTCCTGGCACTGTGCACAAGGCACTCACCCTGATGGAGAGAGGTTTGTTTCAGTAAGAAAAGGAATTGGAGAAGTTGATTGTTGTCAGAGCCATTGTTATAGAATATAAGTAAACCTGATGCTGGGAAGCAGTTTGTGTAGGTTGCTCATAATATTTTTCATGCTGTTGAATCGGTAAAGATTTAGTATGTAATGGAAGAACTTGACTTCTGGGAAGTTCACTGTTTCTACCTCCTGGTGGTATTTTGTGTGAGGTTCCTGTAGAGAAAAAAACCCTTAGTTCGCCACTGGCTTTGACCAGTTTTGTGTTTTTTAATAAGCGATTTTATAATAGCACTATATTAAGTGTTTTTAAAACTAACATCCCTGTTGCTAAAATACAGCAAGAGTGTGCTTCCTGTCAGAATTCTGAATTATTTCTGGGTGTATTATTTAGTGAGTTTTCTGTTGTGGTGTGTGCATGTGCAGCGAGGCGGGAAGGCAGCCGAGTGGAAGCCACCACGTGCTGTGTTCAGTGCACAGCCCATAATATACAGCAGGTGTAGTAATTAGCAGCCACACGAAGGCTGCCTATTTGTCTGGGTCTGCTGCTGTTGCTGTATCCCCTTGTGTCTTCAACCATCAGATAGCTGGATTTAATTGAGGCCACATCAGATGAGGCATTACTGACACCTTTAATTGAATGAGCATCCAGGGAGGATTAACTCATAATATTGATTGGCTTTTAGCCACTTGCTCAGAAGGGTGTCTGGGTAGCTTATTAGTTGCTTTTATTTACACCTTTATGCAAAGACTGTAAATAGGAATTCATAGAGCAATATGTTTTTCTAAGTACTCTTAATAACTTTTTTAAAAGGAGCGATAATAAAAATGCAAATGTATTTAATTTTTTTATTAGTTGTGTATAAATGTACATTAAACGTATGCGGTTACATACACATATATGTAATGAAATATTGCAGGTGGGAAGCAGCCAAGAGCACTTCATTAGTGTTCTAATTCCATTATTAGAAAGTCTCAAGTAGTGGAGCGATGTGGCACTGGTGTCTGGAGTGGTTGTGTCTCTGCATCCTGATGGACACTGCACACTGCAGCCACAGACCCTTTGAGTTTTGTTTTTCCTCCTTGTGTTTTATATCCAGATCCAAGGTCTTCAAGATTTCCTATCTCCACTATTGTTAGAGAGCTTAGTTACAAAGCTATTAAATTTTTCAACTTACTAAACAAATAAACTAAAACCTAAAAATAACTATTTTGAAAATGAGAGTCTGGATCCATGCCCTCCCTTTAGTTTTTCTGGAAACAATGCAGGGCAGTGTCTGTAATCACATCTATTTTATATTCTTTACAACTGCATTTAATTATGTTTGTCCTTTGAAACACATTTGCAGTGAAGTCTTCTACTTTACATTCATAAATCTTGGGTTTTGTACCCCAGGAATATACACAGAACATCTATCTAGGGTGTGTGTGTATCTGTTTATTTTAATGTGCTTTCATGTTCTCATCTGGCTTGTAAGGAGTCGCAGGCTGCCAATTTAATGCAACTTGAGACAGTCTCTGGGAGCAGGAATTTCTTCTGCTTACAGATTTTTTTGTTCCCTCCTGGTTTGGCCTCACTCCCCTGCACATCCTATCTCTGCAGATACCAAGGAGAATTCTTTTGGCATAGAGAGGTGATTGGAAACTTCTAGTTTGGTCTGTTGTGATCCGTAGCAAAGTTTGTGTACAGGCAACCCCTGTTGAACAAGGTGCTCATATTAGTAGTGTACATGAAGGCTTTTCTGCCTAAAATGGCTGTTTCCGCAAGCCTGTCCCCTGTTACTGCATTTGCTTTGCACTGCAGCTGCTGTTGGATCTTGTGAGTTTTAATCCAATCTTCCTTCTCTTGTCCTGTCTTCTTTTCTCCTCCCCATGTTTTATTTTCCCATGTATTTGGGTTCTTCTCGTGTGTGTGTGTGTGTGTGTGTGTGTGTGTACTCAACAGTATCTCCTCCTGCAGAGCCCGTTGATGTTCACAGACCAAGCTCAACAGGACGTTATCATGGTTCTCAAGTTCCCATCTAACTCCCCTGTCACGCATGTAGCAGCCAACACCCAGCCTGGCCTGTCCACTCCTGCTGTCATCACAGTCACTGCCAACAGGCTGTTTGCTGTAAACAAGTGGCATAATCTTCCTGGTAAGTGAATTAAAGTGAGCAGCCAAAGGAAGCACTGCCATCGAGCTGTACTCCAGCTGTCATGTTTGGAAAATTTGCAGCAATTTAAAGCATGAAGAGCAAACCCAGGTCATGGGCACAGCTTGCTCTTCACATGTGGGCTTAGTTCCTCCTGAAAAAAGCAATCTGAACTATTAGGTAGAAAGGTGTGGAGCACACAAACTGTTTGGAACAACAATATGTTGTTTTCCAGGCACTGTATAAGAAGAGAAAAGCAGTTTATCACTATTTGATTGCAATAAAGTCACCCACCCCCCATTGAGTTTGTTTCTCAGTCAGATGGAAGCTTGAACATTATCATGTAAAAGACAGGTTTTAAACAATGTAGGAGTTGCCTCAGGTCTTTTTTACTATCTCTTTCTTGTTGATTATGAATACCATGTTCTGATGTTCAAGCCACACAATGAGAATTGAAAGATAAAATATTTCCGAAGTCTAGTTCTTCTGTAACATAAACATCCCAAAGTTGTATGGTGCTTATGTATTTGTCAATATTTAAAGAAAACAACATATCTATTTGTATAGCAACCCATAAAATGCATTTTTCTTTAAAAAATGGATTGCAGTTGTTCTATTTTCCATTCTTATACTCTGTAATCTTAAAAGCAGTCATCCTCCATCCCCTGACTGCGGCAGCCTCAGGCCTAAGCCATGAGAGGCATTTTGTGCCAGTGCTGTGCAGTAAATCTGGCCAAAGACCTTTGAGGAAAAAGGGGAAAGTGCTTCTACTTAAATAACTTAAATAGGAGATATTTGCACCAGAGTAACACTTCCATTTCTGAATTCCTCACAAGAAATCTGGACTCTGAATACATTTTGAAAAAAGACAAATGAATCCTATGCTTTTTCCTAATTCTTACCAACTACCTCTCAATGTTATACAAATAGAAACATCTATCTATTATTTCACCCACCCAAAAATGCTTAAAAAAAAGAAGGGAAGGAAAGGGGGAAGAGAGGATTGTCCAGATAACAAATAGTGAGCAAGAACTATTTCCAGGGCTCTTGACATCTGTTTGAAAGGAGGATGGCAGTATACTCTCATAGCTTGGTGTGTCACCTTGGGCATGCGAGGAAAGAAACCTTTAAAAAATAGCTTTTGTGGACATACAACAGTCACGAGGAAAGAAGTTCTTAAGTGGTAGGAGTTGGTTTTGATTTCCTCATAAAGTGAAGATTTGTGAGCAAGCAACCATGGAGAGAGTAATCAACCGTTTTGAGATGAGCAAAGCCTTCAGATTTGGGGTTTTCCTTCACCTCAGAGAGGGTGGAGCACAGTAAGCTGGTTTTAGTTTAGAGGCTATTTACACTTGTCTTGCCTTTACAAAGAGCTCAAGAAAACCTTTGGTTCAAAGTAAACAAAAAACAACCAACAAAATGGACACAAAAACGACCATACTTTTAAGATATATGTTGTGGACTCCTCAGATTGGCTTCATTGTTGCTGCCTTCAGGTTTTATACCAGTGGGCTATGTTGGGATGAGAGGGCAGGTATGGCTACCACTTCACATCTCCCACTGTGAGCTTAGCATTGTCTTCAGTAATGAGGCATTACGATAAAAGAGTAAAGCTGCCAAGTGACCAATTGTCACTGGTGTGTAATTAAAAATCTTATCGCCACTCTTGTGCCTGCCATGGGTGGCTTTGCTGACACCTAATGGCACTGGTCCGTAACTGGGCGCCTCTGTTTTGTCACAGGAATTTCTTGTTTTGTTCCTTGATAATCTTTTGTTGCAGCACAGCTTTGACTTTCCAGTTGCTTACAGAATCATAGAGCAGGAAGGGACTTTCAAAGACCATCTAGTCCAACCCCTTGCACTGAGCAAGGACATCCTGTACTAGATGAGGTTGCTCAGAGCCTCAGCTAGCCTGGCTGTGAATGTCTTCAGGGATGGGGCCGCCACCATCTCTCTGGGCAGCTTGGGACAGTGTCTCGCTTCCTCGTGGAAAGAATTCTTTTCTAATGAATATCTACTTTCTGATTTTTTTCTTATGAAGCCTTTCTACTGCTGCCACTTTTTAGAAAGCTCTGAACAGCAGATAGGTGTTAGTATTTAGCCATTACTTTTTAGTCTGATTCCAGTAAAGAATATATTCTTGGGCTTTTCACAGGGTGGGGAAGGTTTCCTCACTTGGTTGGTTTGTTTTAGTGAGGCTGTGGAAGAAAAAGTCTTTTTTCTTTACACTGAAGGAGACTTCAGGAGGTGAACACTTCAGCAGGGTGCCAGGTGCCCAGATGAAATGTAGGGCTGCAGAATTATATATTAACTTCTATGCAAACTCACAAATAAAAGGGGTTTGGTGATGGATGAGTCCTTAAATACTGGATGACTATGGGATTTTCCTCTCTGCATCATAAACTGACATTTTTTTAAAAAAACCAAACCTTTGTGCTTCAGTCATTCAAAGCAGCACTTTGAAAAGTAAAGAGGAAAATAGTACTTGCTACAGTCAGCAGATGGTTGTCACATTTTGTTTCCAATGCTCTTTACCACTTAATTTTGTTTTGTTGCAATGGGAGAGATTGCCAGTAAAGCATCTGCTGGAGCTTATGGCTCAGGACCGGAGCTGCTGCTGATGGCATCCATTCAGAATGGCACTAATCTCAAATAAATGTTTAATAAGCAGCCTACAAAAGCACCTGGGTGGTGGGGTTGTTTTTAAATTCAATTGATGCAGAAGAATCTTGAATAGTTAAAAAAAAAGATGCAGCTTTGATTTATAAAAATGCATGTATTAAAAAATGCTGAGTTTTTAAATCTTCTTTCCTGAATTCCAGCTCACCAAGGTGCTGTGCAGGACCAGCCCTACCAGCTGCCAGTGGAAATCGATCCTCTCATAGGTCTGTCACTTCCTTCTCTCTTTGCGATTCATTAAGCCCTGTATGGTGGCCCTGAAGTGTAGATTACGGTTGTTTTTCACTTGCTGGTTGCTGGGAATGGAATTTTCCTGATAAACCATTTGCATGCAAATTGGAATGCAATGAGCTGTGGCTATGCTGGTATTTCATCAACTCCCCCTCGTTGGTTTGCCTAATTTGAACAGGCCTAGGACGTGTGTCAGTGAAAATTAATATGGATGCTGTAATAATGTGTGATTGAGAATGTGCATGAAGGTACTGTCAGGATAATATTGGATCTTTTCATCACTCAGACTTGTTGATGAGCAGGAGCGAGGCGCGGCATGATGAATTGGCGGGTGGGTAACGCCACAGAGCTCCTCCGCCAGAGAGATTTTCATAATAACAGTTGGGGTTCTTTAAATCTCGCCGTGTTGTGAGAAATAAAACCACAGTGCCAGGGTTTCCTCCTGAAAGGAGATCAATCCTTTCTGCACAGACCTGCTGTTGGGGCCGAGGGGATTCGTGCCTAATTGCAAAGCAGTTTCAAAGTTGAAATATATTGCCTGCTCCCTTTCAGGATGGAAATATTAGTATTCATTTTTCAAGGGTATTGCCTCTCTTGATCAGCACCACCAGTTAAATTTGTGTATGCTTTTCTTTTATTAAAAAGGGGTGGAGAAATGTCCTTCTCTTACTTAGTGACTCGATGTAATAGATTCAAACTATAGCTTTTCGTTATAGAGGCTTTATTCATTAACGTAGAGCTGATTTCTCTAGTAGCATGGCTGGAGTTTGGTGAGTTAGGACAAGGGGCAACGGATACAAGCTGGAACACAGGAGGTTCCACAGAAATATGAGAAGAAACTTCATCAGGCTGAAGGTGAGAGAACAGTGGCACAGGCTGCCCAGAGTGGGTATGGGGTCTCCTTCTCTGGAGACATTCAAACCTCATCTAGGTGCCTTCCTGTGTGGGTGTTCCTGCCCTGGCAGGGGGATTGAACTCGATGATCTCTCCAGGTCCTTTCCAATCCCAGACATTCTGTGATTCTGTGAGTTCTTCCCCTGCAGACCTGACTTTGGGGGTATGTGCTCGGACTGTAAATCCAGGAGCATGGCAAATAGAACCTTACATGTGATCAAAAATTTAAAAACTCAAACCACCAAACACCAAAACACAAAGCCTTTGTAGGACAATTCATAGGAACAAAGATGACATGGTTTCCTCCTCCCACCCCACTTCTCTTACACTTCAGACTTTGCTCTTGTTTTTGAAACCATCCTTTTCAGGAGAGTTGTTTAAAGGAAAAAAAGAAGTCAAGTGGCCAATTACAGAAGCATGGAAAAATTCTATCAAAAGAAATCTTGCCTGAGTAGAGTGAAAGGACAGGTCTGTGAGCCAGCAAGAATTAATAAATAAATTAATTAATTAGTAAACCAAGTTCGCCTATGACAGTAGAAACACCATTGTAGCACACAGTAGACAGGTTGTTGTGCATAGCTGTGGTGCTGGGTAAGCTCTCTGTTAATTCAGTCTGGGACAGTGTGAGCTTTATTAAATAATTTTATAGATCTGATAAATTGAAAATATTTTTCCAAAGTTTTTGAAATAGATTCCCATAAGAGTAGTGCAATGCTTGTCATTTATACTGAGGAGATCATGTGCTATAAATCTCCTTTCCTTCCTGGAAAAGAATTTATCCAAAAACTAGTTAGTGCAGGGAATGTGTATTCTGTTTTGAAACTGTTTACCTAGTAGTTCTTCAAAAATACAAATAAACATCACAGCAAAAAAAAAAACCAAATCAGACTTATCCTGTCTGATGATTTCTCTGCATATTGTTTATAAAATTAGGAAGGAAATGAGAATTTTAATTTCATTTTTCAAAATTTTAGAATTAGAATTTTATTTTCAGGCTTATCGTCAATTTACAAAATATGTTGACTTCAATTTGGTATAAACACCTTTAAAATTAATGTTCAAACTCCTGAAAAATGCCTTAATATTCTCTTCATTCAATAGATCTGAAATCAGCCTTGTGATCACAATGGAGGTAGTTTGCAAGGTTGAAGGATTTGTCACTTTTAAGGTAGCAACATTAGGTACAGCCAAGTCATTGTGCAGGTATTAAAGATTTTTAATTGTAGCCAGTCACAGTTACCTAGAAATGGCACTGATTGGTCCCCAGAATGACACTTCTGTGGTCACAGCAGGAATGTTGCTGGCTCAGTCAGAATCACAGAGTCACAGAGTATCAGGGATTGGAATGAACATCAAGATCTGTAAGTCAAACACCTCTGCCAGAGCAGGAACATCCAGACCAGGTCACACATGAAGGCATCCAGGCAGGGTTTGAATGTCTCCAGAGGAGGAGACCCCACACCCTCTCTGGCCAGCCTGTGCCACTGTTCTCTCACCCTAACCCTGACAAAGTTTTTTCACATATTTATTCCTGCTGCCCTCACTTTCCAGGTGCACAGGAAGATGTAAAGCAGTGATGTCTGATATGACACAGATCCCACACTTCTTCTGGGGTGAAGTTTTTCAATAATGACTGTATCTGCTTGTTTCTAGGGGGAATTTATTTGCCTTTTTTTTTCATATGGAACATTGTCTATTCATAAGGGGTTGCTGTTACTCATTAAGTGCTCCCAATATCACACTCTGTGTTACCCATGGAGCAAGTGGAAGTACTTTGGTAAATTACTTGTTTCCCAAGACTGTACCAACATTTGGAATGTTGTGAAAGCATAAATTAATTAAGGATATGACTTAAAGGCCAATGGAGGCTTTATTCTATATTACTTCATGTTAGGGATTAGCTAGCCCATGAGGATGAAGAGAAGTTAAAGGACAAAGAGTAGCCCAAGCTCAGGACAGGGACCTGGGCACCAGCTGGAATGAAAGTAATGGTGCTGGCAGACAAACCCAGGACCACAGAGCTCCATTCTGGGACAGAAGTCAGCTTCCCTGGGGGAAAAAACACATGGAAAGTTCTTCCCACAGAGTAGGATTTTTCATTATATCTATCTATAGGAAGCCGTATGTGTGTGTGTGTATGAGCACACAAATCAATTAATGAGAACAAAATCCGATAGAGAAAATGTGTTCATTAATTGACTCTTGCCCATTCCATGGGTGCAAGATTTTCTGAGGCAATAAAATAGCAGCTGATCAAAGTAGGGTAAATATTTCCTCTTAGCCCTTAAGGAGATTGTGGAGATAAATTGGTTAATTTTTGTGCAAGTGAAAAATGGCAGCGATGTTTACTGCAGTTATTCTTTTCTTTAAATTAGAGTGCTCGCAATGAAATACAACTAGTGTTCCATTTTGAAATCAAAATTCTGTTTGAGTCACGATATAGTGTATGTGTATGTGCTGTCATGTAATTATATTCCCTTCATTTGTTTCTTTATTTTTAATTTCCTATACTAAAAGGAGGCGGGAAGGAAGGTTATTAGATTTTTATGTATCATTCCTTTTTGCAGTCCTTCATTTGTATTTGTCAGTTGCATTTGACTTAAAAGAAGGGATTTTTTTTTCTATTGTGGAATATATACTACAAGGAATTAGCATTGTTCCCTGAAGTGTAATAAGAATTTTATAGTAAAAGCAGAAAGAAAATGTCCCTGCCACAGCAAACAAGTAACAGCAGTGAGGATCAGTTACGGAGTCTGAAATCTTTTGTTCTGGGGGTGGGGATGCTGAAATGTCCTGATCCATGTGTCTGTCTCTTCAGCCAGCAACACGGGGATGCACAGGAGGCAGATCACTGACCTTTTGGACCAGAGCATCCAGGTCCATTCCCAGTGTTTTGTCATCACTGCCGACAACCGCTACATCCTGGTCTGCGGCTTCTGGGACAAGAGTTTCCGAGTTTATTCCACTGACTCAGGTAATGTGTTTTTAAAATGTGGGAATTTTTCTGGCCATCAGCAGCTGTATCAGCTCAAGAAAGAAAGGGGTGCAGAGGGAGAAAGTCAAATGTGTATTTGTTCTCCTGTTAATAGTATTTGTCAAATCTTTTTTTCCCTTCTGCTCCTACTTATAGTCTGCCATTGTTTTTGTGGAGTGATGGAGTTTTTGTTTAGCCCATCACACTTCAAATCTGTCTCTTCTTACTGTATAGTTTCCACAAGTAAAAGAGTTTTTGTTCTTTGGGTGCTTTCTTGAATTTAACTCTGGTTGATTTTCAGCACCAGAAATTTCTTTGGGGGCAAATAAACACTGGAGTGCACCTAAGGGTAAGAACAGATCCACAGCCTTGAAATCTGCTGAAAGAATACTTATGAAAGCCTTTGAAAACTAAGTTATAATTTAAAAAATAGTTTTGCAGCCTCTGAATTCCTTTATATAACACAAACGGATTGATATTATGGGCAGCAGTTACATCAGTCTTTCAGCTGGCATGTGTCCAGGCCGCTGGAGTCACGTATGTGTCATGCTAAATAGAAAAGAATCTTTCAATGTAAGAGCTACAGGAATCCAAAAGACATGAAGCCCCAGAATAAAAAAATAGAGATGATTTTTTTTTTCCTTTTCATTATCTTATAATGGGAATAGCAACCTCACTGCAGAGTACTTCTTGGGGATTAATGACCCAGTGTGCTTAATGTGTGTGTGCCGTCAAGCTTTCCAGTAGGTTATTAATCCCCAGGGAATATCCTACATGTTTGTCATCATTTCTTAAATATATTAGTTAATAGTGTTTTTCACACTTGGCAAACCAAAATGTTTAACAAAGCAAGATGGTCTTTAATGAAAATCTGTTAAGATTTGATCTTCCGGCCTGTTTTGGCATATCTGTCATTTTTGCAATTTCAAAGCCCTAAGTGTAAAGGAGAAGTTCCATTTACTTCATATTGGCTGCCTGCAATTCATTATACAGACACCTTGTTAGACCCTTCCTAGTTTAATTTTCTCTGTGATGAAAATAAATTTACATAAAGCTGTGAATTTAAAGGAGATCCTCAGCAGAGGTAGCAGGCAGTAATAAATATTCAATGGATATTCTCAATTTCTCTGAATATAGAACTAATTCTTTTCTGTCAATGGATGAATTTTCCTTTACATCTATGGGGAGGGACTTAGGAAATGTTGGTAGCTGTGTCCCGTATCAATCTGAGCTACAGATACCTCACTAAGGTAAATCCTCAGGGTGTAAGTCAGATACAGCAGGCATCTCATTACTACCATAGCTAATTATGAGATAACCCAAAATCTCGTTGTCATAAAATTTGCTTGTCAACACAGCAGCTTGAGCTCTGGTTTAAATCAAGTGATTTCAGAAGTGTTTTATTTTGCTTTGAATTAAAAGGAGACTATAGCCAGGAAGTACTTACTCTGAGATGGCCAGAACAGACAGGGGAAAAGCTGATGTGGTCGATAATGCCCAATGGCAAGTGGTCACAAGTGGGGATTTAAATAATATTTTAGCATTTACACAAAAAGTGAGTTTTGTGGGGTGGGTTTGTGTTTTTGGGGTTTTTGGGTTTTTTTTCCAAAGGGAAAGACTTTGAACGTAACTGCTGGTTCCTGGCACAGCTAGTGTGGCAGCAACACAATGAAACCTTCCTCCAGTAATGGGAATGATTTTGAGACAATGTTTTAGTTGCAGTAGTGCAGGCTTCAGTCTTATTTGTCTTTTAATTATTTGTAGCACAGCTGTCAAAACATTAACTGGGGAATTTGTTCTGTCAAGAAGGGAAGAGCTGAGTGCGTATGGCAAAGCTGGGTATTGCTGCATAGAGAGGACAACTCATAGCAAAGGAAGAAAATGAACAAAAAAGTTGAGGAGCTCTTATAAAATCAATGCTTTCAGTTGTTTTTTACTAATGTGAAACAGCAAAAGCTTATCTTTTGATAGAGCAGTCTTTTGATAGAACTGATTTAACCTTAGCTGCACAGTTACAAAGCAAACCTATAACATTGGAAAATGTTTCCTAGAACATGAGACATGCATAGCTTTGTATCTGCAGTTGCTGGGCTTCAGCAGATGCTGTGAGATGGATTTTAGTCCTTACATTTCCATTCCATAGGAGAGAGATCCATGACATGTATGCTGTGTAGGAGCTGGCCTCTAGCAGAGGGTTTGGGTGTTTCCTCACCCACACCCAAATCTGCTCTGTATGAGCATCCACATTTACATTTTCCTGAAAATACTGTCTTTTATAGATCAAGTTAAAAGGTAACAGTTGTGTTCATGGTTATGCAGACTCCTGAGTGGCACATTTTTACTGCCTGGGCTTTCCTTTCTTGTTTACATTGTTGTCTCCATCAGCAGTACAAGGGTTTGTCTTGTATGCAGTGGGTAAGAGAGTTTTTTCCAGGTCTGTCTTCTGAGGCTTTCTGAACATCGCAGAGATTCTTTAAAGGCAAAGGTGCTAGCTGAAATAATTGGCAAGTGCTTAAATGGTCCCAGAGGAACCTGGGTACAAGAGTAATTTTTCATTTAAACCTCCTTTTCACTGTTTGAGGAGAGGTTCAAAAGCTGCACATGCTCCATGCATATACCTGCTCTCACAGGGCAAGTTTCTTCTGGGTCCTGAATGTCCTATGGCTTCTTCCAATTCTTTTTCCCCCATTATCCTCAGATTTTCGGTTTTACTCTTACTTTCATCAGTAAGCTTACCTTAAATTTGCAATAAAATAGAATCCCGTCATGCTACCATTGTGACCTGATCTGAGTGTTCCCGGACTCAATGATTTCTCCAGTTCCCTTCCAATCCTGACATACTGCAATTCTGTGATTACTGTCTGTAAAGGGTATTTAAACCTATAGAATTAAAAAAACCTTTGAATCAAGTATAATATTCATGGACTGTAAATGTTTTTTGCATGAACTGTATGGATTAATGCACTTAAAGTTTCCACCTAAACAAGGAAGAAATAGTACACTTCACAGTATTTCTTTTTGGAAACTTTTTTTAATAAAGAAGATATTTCTCTGGTACTTTATAGTGCATTTCATTTACCTCAGTGGGAATAAAAGCAGGATTTAAAACAACCCATTTTATGTGTTTCAGGGAAACTGATACAGGTGGTATTTGGACACTGGGATGTGGTGACCTGCCTTGCTCGGTCCGAGTCCTACATTGGAGGGAACTGTTACATTCTCTCGGGATCCCGGGATGCAACACTGCTGCTGTGGTACTGGAATGGCAAAACCAACATCGTGGGTGATAATCCCAGAGGTGAGCAGAGCCAGAAAATACCTGCTTTGTAGGGAATAGCATTGGGAAATGGCTTGAGTGAACACTTTGCTTGGCAGAGTTTCAGGTAACATTCAAACACTGCAAAGTGCACTCTTTCTTTGTAATAGCTGTGATTGGTTGTAGTTAGATAAGTGGAAGGAAAACTACTTGCTTTGTAGCAGGAGTAAAATCCATTTGTATGGTTAGAGGACTCTGTTAATTACAAATACTGGGTCAGTTTGGAAAGGAGTGGCACTGGGAGTGAGAGACAGGAACCTGTTTATTGAACTTTCCTGTTCAACCTGAGTAAATTCTTTTCTCTCGACACGATTTCCTGAAATATTTATTTTTGAGTTGTTTTAAAACAAAAAAAGACTGTATGGCTGCAGCGGAGGCTGTATTCTATGCAACGGTCATGTTGCAAACACAGGTTCTCACCGTGGCACCTCGGCTATCAGTGGAGTTTCTCAAAGAGGGGCTTGTACCTTAGAGTAAGGTCATTGCCATGAGCTGTGTCATGGTCTGACAGGACATTCAGGCCATAGAAGGGCAGACACGTGGGAGAGATGAAAGCAGCAAGCTTAAAACTTTCTTCATGTAACACTCCGGTAGGGGCTGGTGCCTAATCCTCACTCTCACCTGCCAGGCACTTTAATTGATTCCAGTGCAAGCAGCAGAGCTCAGACCCTGTTAACCAAGCTGATATCTGCCTGCTTCAGCTTAATTCACTTTTAACCCTTTCCCTCCCAAACTCACCTGGCACTTCCCAAAGGATTTAATCTCTTGTATCTCAAACAGTCTCCCAGGAAATCCCTTCCAGCCTCCTGTCTGCAGAGGTGAAAATGGACATTGGGAAAAGAAGAAGTGTAGTTAAATCTATGTACTGCCACTAGAACTGGTGTGTGCTTTTACTAATGTAAACATCTGGCATCTTCTAAATGGATGGTTTTGGTCAAGTTGTCTGTTCCATGCTCAGCCTGGGGCTCAACTGGAATTACCTGAATAAGAAAAAAAATAGGTGGTTTGACTTAAATTGCATCTAATGAACTATTTTGGAGAAGCACAACTAGTTAATATCAGAGTGAATGTCTGAATTTAACTTGCAAATTATTTGGTCTTGGCTGTGAAAACTATTTGAGATACAGAAGTTCAGTTTATGCAGTTCCAGAGGATGGAAGCAAACTATCCCCATTTTCCTTCCAACAGCCTGAATGAAGAGATGGGAGCCTTTCTGGTATGTGGCAAACAAAGCTTTAGGAACATATTTAAGTAAATATGGCTTTGGTTGAGGGACAGAATCTGCCTGTGAATACTTTCTAAATATTTCTCAATCTGTCAATTTAAAGAAAATACAAACTCTGCACTATTTCTGCAGAGTTTGTAAACTTGGAAACTCCAGAAAGTCTGTGAAAGGAACTGAAGAGCTGACACTCAAGTGAATCCTTGTTTCCAAATCTAATACTAGGCTATATTAACTACAGCTTAAACTCAGACAATAGCTACCTGCTTAGTCTCTTTGTTTGCAGCCCTGTTAAGGTTGTACTTTACAGCCCATGCGATGGCTCCTCTGTTTACTGGTTGCCATTGTATGGCTTTTTTGTGATATCCCATGCCTGGAAGCCTTGGTTGGGAACTGGAAGCTCATGGCACTGTACTCAGGCCTAGACATCTGAACAGGGAAAGACAGATTCTGCTTCAAAGAGATGGTAATCTGGGGGGGGTTAATTTTTCCCAGAAATAGCTTTTTATAGGCATCTCCGTTCAGTCAGAATTTTTTTTTTTTTTTTTGAAAAGGCATATAAAAAGAACTGTTTCTGCTTAGTCCCAGTGTTGCCAGGAATGGAAAGCACCAGTGGACTTGTTGGGTTTTGAGCCCTGTTCCAGCATCTGTAGGATGCTGGATATTTAACTTGTCTGATGTGTTCTTGTATCTGAGACTTAGGGTTTTTTTACCTCAAAACATAGTTTATTCATGCTTTCAACAATCACAGTTCTTTGGAATTTTAGATGCTCTCAAAGTTGGTGCTTCTTTCCTATTTTTATTCCTCTGTTTCATTATGTCTAGTTTCCATCTTACAATGATTTCCCAGCAATGTGCATCCCATGGCACTGCACCAAATCATGGTGCCAGAGCCATTTCAGCTCAAGTAATCCAAGCCAGGAGCATTTCCTTCCTCCTTTCATGGTACCTGTTGCTTCTGATGCACAGAAGTCAGCAGACCAGTATGATCAAGCTGCCCTAAAGGCTGTCCCATTGGGCACCCATTACTCCACCAGTTACATTTTATTTAGGTTCCTTTGTCTGGTTTCGTTACTCCAGGAAGCACTGAGCTCTTGATCTCTGGCTGCACAAACTCATGGTTCAGAGTGGAGCTTAACTCAAGCTGACAGGCCAGGTGGGCTGTGGCACACGTGATAAATAAGTGTTTTGTTTAATATTCTTTCTCAAGGACAATTTTCTGGCCAACTGGACTGTATGGAAAAGTTCTTTATGTTTTTGGTTTAACAGAAGAAATGCATTACTGAAATATTCATTACTTGCATTCTTGAATTTTTAACTTTTAAGCTGACTTCTTAAAGAAATTACACCTATGAAGTCTCACTGTCTGTTTATTTTCTCCTTTAGAACTCTCAAATGCATTGATCAATGTAAATCAAATCTAATGAATTTAAATCTCTCAGATATGAAAATCCTTTTTGGGACACATCTGCTGGAAACTATTCTTCACAAAAACAGCTTGATTATATTTAGGTTAAGTCCTTTTTTCCTTCTCAAATTAAAACCTGAAATTCAAAAAATATTTCACTGTGCTCTTTGATCAAATATGGTCTTTTTTTCCTTTTCTAAATTAATTGGTTTTGAAAATGGAGAAGCGTGGCAGTACTTCACTTTGGCACACAGGTCTTTCCTGAAATGTTTCTGTGGACAATTTCTGACCAAGGCCAGGGATAATTCAGAACAGAGCAGAGGGTCTGAGCTGGTTGTATACTTCAGAGCCATTTTGAGTTCACATCAATTAGCATCCTTTACTGGGGAGATGTAAAGTCCCTTTGGATAGCATTAGGGGCTTTTTTTTTTTCGTCTCCTTGGCCTGTGGCTTGTTCTGGGTAGGGAGGAGGGAGATGATGTGCCTCTTGAAGCCCAGGTGTGATGTGGCGCCAGGTTGGCTTTTCCATATGCAGAGGCCCTGATCAATGAGGTGCCTTTGGGGAGATGTGACATTGTGCTTCAGGACCCGCGTTCCTGAGTGGGGTGGTGAGATATGCAGAGGTCACTGGGAGAGGCTGATGCTGGCAGGAAGATGCCATGTTTTGCAATTGCTCAGCCTGATGTGATGGAGGTGCAGGGGAGGTGAGAAGTTGGGGGTAGGGGAGGAGGAGCTGTTTGATGGCTGGAAAAAAAGAGATGAGAGAATTCACTTGCATACAAATGGCGTGTGTCACTTTCACGTCCTGCAGGCTTTGAAGCTCAAGTGGCATCTCAGTGTCTGGGCATTTCCCAGCTTGAGGGCTTGCATTTCACTTGGAGATCCCAGAGCCAAAGGGGCAGGAAGGCAGAAGCTTTGCTCACCAGATCTCAGCTCTTTTCCCAAAGGAGCCTTATTTGCAACCAAACCATTCTCAACTGATGTTTTTCCAACCTGCTGTTAAAACCTTCAGCCAGTACATTTTTGGGCCTTGGAAGCCCCTGTCCTTAGCAGCCTTTTCCTAGTGTTAAGCCCAACATCCAGGTCTTTTTTTTTGCAGCAGTTGCATTCTGTCATGTCTAATATGTTTCTTCTTTTTGTGGAAAACAGATCATTCATTTCCTCCTTGCAACAGCTTCCAGTGACTGCTCAGAGAGGGTGTGGGGTCTCCTCTTCCGGAGATATTTAAACCCCTGGATGCCTTCATGTGTGACCTGATCTGGGTGCTCCTGCTCCAGCAGGGGGATTGGACTCGATGATCTCTTCAGGTCCCTTCCAATCCCTGACATTCTGTGACTTGGATCACCATAGCCTGCAATTCTTTGCTTCCAAATTTAACAACCAAATAACCCATGCTCTTAATGACAGCCCAGATTCACATCAAAACTTAATTTGTTTTTGTGTTTATAAAATTGCTGTTGCTCCTGGTGTTATTGTTACTGCATCTCAGCTGTGATCAGCTGCCCGGCTTTTGTCCCTGCTTGCTCCTCCCTTGTCCCTTACACTGGGTCAGAAGAATAGTCCTTACTTTGAGGGATATTTTATAATTTTTTAAATCCATTTTTTCTGCCAGACTTTCTCAATATTTGTAGTCACTAGAGAATTTCCAGTGGTGCCACCTGCTGTCTTCTGGTCTGTCTTATCCTTCTGCTGCACCAGAGCACTTTTCACTGGCATCTTGCAGAATTTTTTTTTTGTTTTGCCATAGATTTGACTTCCCATGAAATCCTACAGACCAGTTTCTATATCTCTTCAAGTCTGTTTTCCCAAAACCCATCAGAGTTTTTTTGTTTTTTCACTGTAATTATCACTGTAATTAGTTTCTTTGGTTGTACCTTTTTTGGGGGGAAGGGGTGAATTTAATTGTCTTAATATTGTTTATGCTTCTAAACTTTTGACAGTAAGTTGAATTCAAATTCTAAATTTTGTTGCTTGTGTTTATGAAATGGGAGGCATTTCCTGAGTTGAAGATAAATCACTTTTTCTTGCACTATGTGGATAGAACATCAAGACACTGTTTCTATAAAACACTTCATAATTAATTTTCAGCTGTGAAAAAGAAAAGAGATACCTAATTTAGAATTTTGATTTACTTAAGGAAACTAGGGTTTAACCAGTAAGTTATTCATTACTAAGGAAATGTTGAGTCTGTGTGTAACTAATGTGGTCTCTTCTGAATTACTGTGTTCATCTTCCACACTTGTGAATAAACCACATACTATTCCCTCTTTTGCCTTAGCCTGAAAAACTAGATAATGTATCCCATTTGCACCACAAGGACTCTAGAAGTGCTTTCATTGAAATAGTTCTGTATTTTTTAGGTGGTTCTATATTCATATTTGCTGAAGGGTGTTAGAGAAATTAAATGCTTTCAGTAGTGGGGCAGGACGTGTGTGTGAATGAAAGCACGTGGTTTGGGATTTAAAACAAATTACGGGATTTAACTGAGATGTACTTGAGAGGATTCATGTAGAATATCCAGCTCTGATACCAATTTTTAAAATGCATAATCTCTTCAATTTACAAAACAGGAAATCTCCCAAGGGATTCAAAATTTCATCCCCACTTTCCTATCTGCCAAAGAACAGTCTAGTTCCCAACCAAGCTACTTCTTAAAGAATCTGTATTTTGTTGGGTGTTTTAGAGCCATGATTCCTAAATAAGTATTTGGATTTTGATTTCAACATTATTATTCCATTAAAGCTGTGGTCTTGACACTAGAGAGAACCTTACATCCAATTGTATCAGTAATCATAGCAAAAGATTAAACAACTGTATTTCATCAACTTTTACCCACATTTTTCAGTTTGAAAATTCTGCCTTTTTAGAAGCAAATGCTTGATAATTAATTATCAAATGCACTAATCCTTTAACTGTTTGGCTTGAACGCATACTTGCCTCTGTAAGTAAAGAAGTAAGTCACACTGATTTCAAGTAGGTCATGTATCTGCTCTTCACTTAGCAGTAGAAAAAACCTCATTACCTTCTTCCCCCCCACCCTCCCCATACTTATCTTCATCTTGAATTAACCTCCCAAATTGCTGGACTTTCCATTTTCAAACCCAGTGAGAACAGAAAAGATAAGGGTCCATGTTTAAAGAATGTTTATAGTGCATCTATTTAGAATTTTAATTATTATTTACTAAAAAAAACAAGGAAAATTTGGAAGTAGTTTGCAGAACAGCAAAATTGGGAAGCAGTTTTCCCTTTTGCATTTAGCATGCCGAATAGGAGAGGGATCAAAATGTCCAAAAATCAGTAATAGTATCAACTGAAATTCTGCTCTTACTATTCACTCCTGCCAAATAGCAGTCTACCAAAGAGCTGCATTTTTTCAGAGCCTCCAAATACTAAAATCTATGTAGAATTCTGCAACTATTAAGGGAACTGATGTTAGGAAAAGTGCTGTGAGAGCCCAGCACTGAGTTTGAGAAGTCTCTACGAGCTCCTGTCGGTATTCAGTAGAACGTGGATAGTGTTGTGGCATGAGTCCTTCTTCCAAAAAAAGCCAGTAAGTAATACAATATTATTTCTCCACTGTTTAAGGGAAGACATAACAAATACTCTTTGTTTCTCGGAAATGGCTGGGGAAAGCAGCACAATGTGGGATAAAAAGCAGGAGCACCACCTGCTGGCATTGCCTTGAAAGCTGATCTTGGGGCTGACTATCCAAAGCATAGTCCAGTAAAATACTTTTAAAAATATGGTGGGTTTTTTTCATCTATTTAGTGCAAAAAAGAATTCTTTCATTTGTTGCTTATTTTTTTATACTTTTAATTAATTTTTTATACTTTTAATTAAAATTGTATTGAGGTTTAATTCAAATTGTATTGTTCAGCCTGGAGAGGAGAAGGCTCAGGAGGGACCTCAGAGTAACTTATCAGTACCTGAAGGGGGCTACAGAAAGGCAGGGGGAGGACTTTTTAACAAGATATGTGATGGGAGGACTAGGAATAATGGATGCAAATTAGAGGGGGGTAGAGTTAGGCTAGATATAAGAAAGAAATTCTTTACAGTGAGGTTGGTGAAACACTGGAAGAGGTTGTCCAGAAAGGTTGTGGATGCCCCATCCCTGGAGGTGTTTAAGACCAGGCTGGACATGGCACTGAGCAGCCTGATCTAGTGGGAGGTGTCCCTGCCTATGGCAGGGGGGGTTGGAACTCGATGATCTTTAAGGTCCCTTCCAACCCAAACTGTTCTATGATTCTATGATTCTATCAGGTGATGCAATGTGAATTTAAGTCCCTTCAGGTAGTCTCTAAATCACACATAAATGATGAATCTATCCACCAAATCTCGAAACTTAAAAAAAATTAGAGGTGTAACAGGTGTATAGCTGGAAATCCACCCTGATGTGTCAGCAATAATTGGGCACTTTTATAATGCCAAGGAAGTCGTGTCATGGAGACGTGTGAGGAAGAGGGAGCTTGTCTTCCAGGATCTGTCTGTCAGAGCGAGTCATTACCAGTAACGCTCTTAAGCAGGTTTTGAGGCACAGCCCAAACCCAAGTGAAGGTTTTTATGTTTTTCAAACCTCAACAAAGAGCCCAGATGCTGTTTTTTTGGCAGTATCCAGCTTGAGGTGCCACTAAAACTACACGTATGAAATTCTCCAGAAGGATAAAGATATTTAGTGCCTGGTGATGTAATGCAGACCCTTGAGTTCCAGGAAAAACAATGCTATATTTACAACTTGCAACTAATAGTTATGTGGTAAAAGGAATTATATTCATATGGTAAATGAAAACAACCTTAATGTGCACCATATGCAGAGTGGTGGGATGAGGTACTAATATATCACATTTATTTACCTTGTTTGGTCACTGGGAAGAGTTACTGTTCAGTTCAAAGCTTATACCATGTAAAGCAGAACAGAGTAATGCAGGAGATGTAATAACTTAAAGTCTGGAATAAAATTACCAGCTTAAATGCTGTAGAAATTATTTGGTCAATATGATGATCTTAAATCAGGTTGGAAATTATTCTGTGAGTGTTTCTAGATCTCAATTCAATTCATGGTCACATCTCAGAGCATAGCATTGCCCACTCAGGGTGACAGTGTCTGAAACCTGTCTTAATCCAGGATTTTAAAAGTCTGCTTTTAAAAAGATGGGAAGTTTCTGTATGCTCTCAGTGTAGTGTGTACCCTTGCTATTCCCAGTTACATCAGTATGGGAAGATGACCACCATCTGTCTGTTGCCTTAGACTACTGGTGAAAAAAGTCTCAAAAAATATCATAACCTGACAAATTGATGAGAGTTCCCATCTAAAACCCCTCAGTTCATATTCTTTTCTGCTTACAATATGAAATCCCATCTAAGTTTCGATTCGTGGTCACTTTCAGCATGCTATAGAGTATCTTTCCTCTGAACACCAAACATGCAGTTGGTGCTATTTCTGACCGAAATCATTGCTTGATGAGTTCTTTTCCTTTTCTGTTTTTTGTGTTTAAAATTCTTACAGTTATGCTATAAACCACAAGAAGGAAATAGGAAACAAATAGTTTTATGTTTTTAGCACAAACAAAAGAAAAAAGCCCTTCCTTAAAGCTGTTTGTGAGTGTTCTCAAACCAAAATGACAGTGACTGAAAATTTCAAAGCTGGTGTTTAAGTAGCAGTTTATGAAGTAGAGATGGTGCAAATATTGAAACATTGCTGCTGGCTGACCTGCAGATACTTTCTGAGGGCTTCAAAAAGGAGGAGTCCTGTGGAATGACTTCCAGCACCTCCAGCAGATGAATCCTCAGGAAGGGCAAACTCCTGTATGAGTGAGCCTTTCCTGCCTTATGTTTACTGAAATGAATTCCACAAGATGAATCTTAACATATTTATCTCTTTACTGGATAACCATTATGGCATTCTAGCATCTTCTGCGGGTGATGCTTTTAGATTTTGCTTCTGGATGGAATGAGAGTCCATTCAAAAGTACTGTTCCTCTTTCAGGAAATGTTGGATTTTAGCAAACACGAAACTTGCATCTAGACATAAACTCGTGTTTTTTGTTGTTTAAAAAAAAAAAAAAAAAGCCTTAACAGATGGGAAGTAGTTTGGAAGAATTGGGGGAAATGCCTATAGAGTGTCGTGTGAAGAACCAGACAACACTGATGTTCCTATATCATGTGAAAATACCTCACTGTGATGCAAAAATGTGCACTTTTACCAAGGAAGGATTATTCAAACTGAAGTTTTAGGAATACTTGGCTAATATTTTGTGCTGTCACTTCTGTGAGATCTTGCATCCATTCCAGAGCCATCCTTTCTGTGCCAGCTTTGAACCAACTGGCTGTTAGTTAAATGTGCACCATGTGGGATCTGTAAATAATGTTAATATATGGACTCTGTTTAATAATTGGCAACCATTACTTTGGTGTAAGTAAACTCTGAAACTTGTTGTTTGATACAACATAGCAGCCCAGCAGCAAATTAGTTTCCTTAATTTCCCTTTTGCTGACAGCATTTTTGTCCACATCATACGTGCTGTGAGGACATTTGTACTCCTCCAATCAAATTCAAAACTGTTATTGTTTTCTTCTAGTTTTTATCAGATGAAGCAGCTTCAAAACTGTGAGATCAGAGAGATGAATTTTGGAAGGCTTTTCTGACACAGAGGATTTGGTTTGGTTCATGTGTCCTTCTAAGTGCTCAATCACTTTTGCAAGAAGTAGATAAAAAGATAGTTAGATTACCTGATGCTTCATTTCATTCTGATTTTATATTGACATAAAATCACACAATTAATTTGCCATTTTAAAGTGGCCTGCAGCCTCTCCAATTGTAGGATAATAATTCAGAGAGGACTGTTTGGCTGTCAGTGACTTATCAGAATTAACTGTCTTCTCAGCAGAAAACATAAAAAGGAGAGTACTCAAATATTTTATATTTTAATGCCTTGTATTAGATTATCTCACACAGAAACTGTAGGAAGTCTGTCTTCTATTTCTCTAGTCTGGTTTCTTTTTAGAGGGAGGTTTTTCTTTACACAAATTCCTGGGTTTGACTCAGCTCTTGCAGCTCAGTGCTGAAAACACACAAAGTGGCCTCATCAGGAGTTTCCCCATGGATTTCAAATGTCCTGATCCTGGTTTTTGTGTAACGCCACCAAAGCTGCAAAAATAGTGGAGGAAGAGCCCTCAGTACAGCCCAATTTATTACTGTTCAGTGAGTGCTGTCAAACCATGAAGAAGTTTGACTTTGCTGCAATCCCTCCCTTCCTTCTCAAATGGAGTTTCTAAATGCCTTATCATGTTTTCACTGAGATGACGTGATATCAGCCAGCCTTCTTTTATCTTCTGAAGCTTGAGTTCTGTGAATTAAAATGTACTTTGCTCACTTAAGGAAAAGCAATATTTTATTTGTTTTCTGTGGGAAAACAGCTTTGCAGAAATTATTTATTGGAATGTAGGAGAGTTCTTTTGAGTGGTTACTGTAAAGTATTCTGCCCATTACTGGAAGATAACCTTCCATGTGCCCCCCATACCTTAAATAAATCATTGAAGGCGTCTGTTGCAACGTGAGCCTGGCATTAAGGTTCTCTCAGCACTTGACTTCAAGTAGCATCCAGCAACAGACTATTATTATGGACTGTGCTGAGAAAAGCACATCTGTAAACTCTTGTGCCTTGGTTATTAGCGCTGAGATTTGGACTATCTTTAATCTCATTTGACTTGTTCATCTTCCTTAAGGATCTCCATAAAGATGCGGGGAGAGCTCTTTTCAGGCTTGACTTAGGGTTTGCATCAGTGCTCGTAAACCTGCTTAGGGACGGACAAAGCCCCTCTGCCCTTTGATGTTGCTTCCCTACTCTTCAAAAGCTCTGCCGGCCCCTTCCCCTAAAACAATTCAGCCAAGTTGGAAGCAGTGCCCCTTAAACCAGCAACAAAATAAAATTTTCTCTCTGCATTATTGAAAACCATGACAATCTTCTGAAGCAGTAACAGTTTAAAAGCTTTTAAAGAAATCTGTTCTGCTCCACAACCAGCTTTTAAGCTGACCCCATCATTTGGAAAAATCAGAGGCTTGGAAACCCCTAAGTGCTTGACATTCTTATCAAAGGAGCTAGCCTTTGACTTTTCACTGGGCTCCTCTTTTACAGTATTTATTCTTGTTTATTTAAAGATACTATTCCGATTTCTTGTGCTTCTTCTTTTACACTGTAGTGTTTCTTTAGGACAAATGTGTTTCCCTGAACAGCTGATACGATGTATGAAATACTGATTCTGCCATCTATAGAGTTATACTCTGTTAGACTTGAATTCAAACCCAAATTCTAAAAAGACTGCAAGCATTCCTTACACAGTTTTACTTTGCTTTGGGCTGTGGTAAATACATTTGCACAGTTCCTACTTCTTATTTTAATAATCTCCTACATTTCATGTCAACCCCACACAGAAAAGACCTCCAGCAGTGTGCTTGTTGTGAGCAGTAAATTTTGCTATAAGGATTTTGTTTATCTACATCTAATGATTCATTCAGATGTTTCTTCTTGACAGCTGGTCTGGCTTCAACATCTTCTGTTCCTCACCTCCACTACATTTTTATATCTTTAAAACTTCTCTGGTTGCGAAAGTCTCATTGAGGTGTGTGGTATCTGTCAGATCCATTCCTTGGTGATCTCTGCAAGTATGTGCTACTTGCCATTTCTGAAAAGCAAAAGAGAGCAAAATAAAGTGGTAAAACCAGAATTGCAGAATTTTGCTAATGTTGGCAGCTCTTCTATAAACAAATAAACTACCATGATCTTTAAGTGCCCAAAGCACCTCTCTTTTTATGGCTTGGGGATCAAGAATTGGCTCAACAAAATGAAATTACTGAATAATAAAGCTGTTGGGGTTACTATTGTATTTTCCTGTAAAACTGCAGATGTGTGTTTTGTTTGTGCAGAGTTCATTTAGGAATCCTCTAAGGTGCCCACAGTGTGTTGGGTTAAATACATACGTGTGTGTGTGTATTTAGGGTAGAAATATATATCTAAGAAAAAGATTTATTTGCTTTTCAAGATTTTGTATTGTGGATATCAATTACAGATTACAGCAGTAACTGCAGAATAAATCAAATTTTGAAAGGTCGGAATCCTTGAGTTGATACTTTGTCATGGATGATGGCTTTTTCTGAAATGCCACTTGAGTGTGGCAGCCACATGGATAGTGTGGGAGAGTGAAAACAATGTGACACACAGAGAGTGAGACAAGCTTTTATTTACACAAACTCAGACCTGGACTTCCTATTTACCTGCAGGCCGTGGGCAGCTGCTTCTTTCATCTGAGCACATATTCACCATATACCCAGCAGCTTAATAAAGCTACTGTTAAGGCTCTACATGGACAAACTCATGACATTTTGCTGATTTTATCTTTATAACAGTTACAACCCCTAGCAACACCCAATTGATGCTGCCCTAATAATGGAGGGGATCAGTCAGCCTCTATCTCTTTGTAAAACCTTCTTCTGTTTTGGAAGTTTAAGAAGTGTGGTCTTCCCCCTGCTTTACTGCCTTGCTGGTGTCTCACATATGTGATATGAAATTATTCCCTGCTGCTTAAAAATTCCTCTAATCCTTTTTGAACCTACATGATAACATGGCCTAAAGATACATGCTTTAGCATTTAAATGCTTTGTAAAATGCTATGAATGAACAAATTGTATCGTAATACAAAAAGAACACTGTGATTTCCATGAAGTGCTGACACTCCCCAAGAGGTTGATCTAGCAGAAGGCCTGAGAGTGAAATCACAAAACTATATAAAAAGAACCTTCCAGCATTTGTCAACCCTTTCTGTGTCTTGATCTGGAGAATAATTTTCTTCTTTGCTTTAAATATCCCTGTTGTACAATTTCATTTATTTTTATGGTATCTGCATGTATTTGGTCAAAAATAGCACCCCAAAAAATACAGTTTTATTTGTCCCTGTTGTGGGGCAATGTCCAACAGAGCAGAGGTAATTAATGTTGGTTTGGGGTGTTTTGATATTGCTAAATTGACTGAAATTCATACAGATGAAGATTCAAGTTTCACATCTTACAGGGAACTGAGGCTTCAGCAGTGTTACTAGGATAAAAGAAAACTAGTAGGTGGATTTTTTTACTTCATCTCTGGGCTCCGCAAGTGACATCTCTCAGTACCTGTCACAGTGATGCTGCTGTTTACATACAGCTGTGATAAAAAACATCCATAATTGACTTAGATCTCTTCCTACACACACACAGAGGGAAAAAAAAAATAGAGGGAAATACGGAGGGGGGGGAAAAAGCAAAGCAAATCTCTGTCCTCCATCTTGTTTTCACTCCACAGCTGATTTTTACATGAATGTGTTAGCAAGTGGTGGAGGTCCCACCCCTGGCAACACCCAAGGCCAAACTTGCTGAGGCTCTGAGCAACCTGATCTAGTGCAGGATGTCCCTGTCACTGCATGGGTTGGCACTCCATGGCCTCTGAAGGTCCCTTTCAGCTCCATGATTCTCTGATCCCGAGTGTTCCCATGGCAAACAGCTGCTGCACTGGGGAGCCACAGAAGTGATGTGTAGGGAGCATGAACCCCAGCAGCAAGAGAAATGGAGATGCTCCAGGGATGGAAAGTTGTGATTATTAGGAACATGTTATAACCAAGAACTGCTTTTCTTGCTTTGTCATTGAAGGTGACTTCGCCACTCCTCGAGCCATCCTGACAGGGCACGACTATGAGATCACTTGTGCCACCATTTGTGCCGAGCTGGGCCTGGTCATAAGTGGTTCCAAAGGTAAGGCTGCTGCCTCCATCCCTTTCTCTTCATGAAGCTTTAAAGCAAAGAGGAATATAGTCACGGGTGGTAGAATTTTATTCACTTTATTCACTGTCTTTCTAACCTTGTTTTTTAGCTGCTACAGAATTTGAAACCTCTTTTTGCACCCATTAAAAGTGAGAATGAGACATTTACCACATAGGCCACCAGCTTCCATAGCCATTTCTGTGTTATAGCCTGTTGATTGCTATTTATTTGTGCTTATCCAGTGTTTACTTGCAGGTAGTGTGCTTGTGACAAAAGATGTTTGTTGGGGATAACTTCTCAGAAAGGGAAGCAGAAAATAGTTACAGGAGAAAGAGAACATTCTGTCTTGGTTTTTTGATGAAGGGTATAGATGAAAACAACTAAAACTTGAGCTTCTCTACAAAGCCTGTAATATGCTCCATTTGTGGCTTACAATCTTAATGTGAGAATATACACTTTTGGAGTACCTGTGTATGCAAACCATTACGCTTACATGAGTGGGTCTTCATATTTTGAAAAACTAATTTTAAGGTTCAGTACATTTGTTTTTGTACTCTCAGAATTAACTACCACCAGTTTTAAAAAGAAAATCCACAAAAGAAAATCTGTGAGGTCTCTAAGTAGTTTTGACTAGAGCTCTAAAATACCTTAATGCAAAGCTTTTAAGGGTTGAGCTGCTCATTTTACTCTATGGCATCCATAAAGTCATAGGCTTCCCTCTGAAACATGGGGGAAATCATTAAAATGTACTGTATTAGTGATAACCTAAGTAGAAGTCATTGCTTGTGATTTGATATGTGACGTCTTTTACTGAACATGTAAATCAATAACTAGAGATTTTACTCTGGCTCACCAGAAGGACCATGTCTCATACATTCCATGAATGGTGATCTGCTGAGGACATTAGAAGGTCCTACAACCTTACAAGGTCCTGAAAACTGCTTGAGACCGAAACTTATTCAAGCTTCAAGAGAAGGCCACTGTGTCATATATTATGAAAATGGCCTCTTCTGTGTATTCAGTGTGAATGGGCGACTTCAAGCCACCATGGAAACAGATGACAAGATAAAGGTGAGTGTGCTCAGCATGTACTGAGGCCTGGCAGTTCCAGCATTAGGAAAATACAAATATTGCCGATTACTGCACTGCTGCTTTACTTTTGGGCCTGAAAGCAGGAGGTGGCTGGACATGCTGTTTGGGTGTTGGCTTTCCGTTTTTGGCATTTCTGTCTCCATTCCTTCCTCTCTGCGCAGAGATAGATGTGTGTTGTGCTGAGCTTCAGCAAGTTTACAGACATAGGTCTGTATTTCAGCTCTTTAGTTTGATGAGCAGGCAGCTAGGTTTCACATCTTAGGCTGCAGGAGATGTGGAGCAAGTCCAGAACTATGTAGGAAGCATTTTAAGCTTATGGATTTATGGAAATTATTTGATATTACAAAGTGCAGGTCTTGTGGCAGCTCCTCTGAAGCAGTACCTCTGAAGCAGAGCAGAACCTGACAGCTGTGCTGCTGTGAAGCAGAAATGTCAAAAGAATGCCTGAGTTAAAAATATTCCCACTTTTGCCTTGAATTAGAAGGAAAGAGGGGAAAAAATGAAAAAGCATTGCCAAATCTGCTGTCAAGTTAGAGAACACAACAGGGACATGAAACCAGATTGTGTTGCTCCTCTGGCAGGGGAATCAGACTAGATGATCTCTTGAGGTCCCTTCCAATTCCTGATATTCTGTGATTCTGTGATTGTCTGAAGTTACAGTGTCTGTGACAGGCGGCATGTTCCAGAGCAGTTAGTGTCGGAAGGGATCCCCTGAAGATCATCTGGTCCAGGCCTCCTGCTGGAGCCCTTTGCCCAGGTGGCTTCTGATTATCTCCAGTGATGGTGATTGTGCAGCTTCTCAGGACATTCTGTGCCAGTGTTTGGTCATTCCCACAGTAAAGAAGCATTAAAAAACTGTATAAAAACTGTTGAACTCTTTAAGGAGACATTTGATGTGGGAAGCATCTAGGAGCACTGCACCTCCAAGATGACTCTCACAATCCCATGGAAGAGCCCAGCAACTCAGCTGCTGGGATTCCCAGCATTCCCCTGAGTTGAAAACTTGCTGAAGTTTTCCCATTATTTGGATGAGATGTTTTGGAAGAAAAACTCCTCTTTGCCTTCATGTTTATTTTACAGAATCATTGACATTCTTTCAGGTATTGTGCAAAATATGAGAATTTTAAAATTCTCACCTCGTCTTGACTTAGTAATTTTTAAGAGGGACAAACATTACTTCCATTTTATAACCCATGTGGGACAGTGAGTGCCCCCTTCCCCCAGAAGTCTCCAATTCTGTGTATCCCACCTCTAAAACTCTGTTGTTGATCCATCAGCCTGTTTCAGATTGTGGGGTATGTTTGTGGTGGAATACACAGAAATACACTGAGAGCCCTGTCTGCAGCAGGAACAGAGAACACTCCATCTTCAGATGCTGTGGCAGCCCTAAGTGCGGATTAGAATCTAGGAAAAGAAAGTAGGAATGTGTATATTTTGGTCCCAGGCTATTTTCCCAAATTAATGTAGAATCTCACTTCAGTTTTCCAGACTTTCTTCAGTTGTCTGAAATTGCACCTTTGGCTGTCCTTGTACAAATGCTTTGGAGATTTTTCAGCCTGCCCTTCTTCCCTGCTCTTTCCATAAAGAAAGTACACACTGCAGTGTTTTCCTTTTTTATAATAATAATGTTGATAATCTGTCACTTTGAGTTGTGATTATGTTGTCAGCCAGGCCAGCAAATCTGTAAAATATCTCCCAGTCCCTTGCTGGCTAAAACAATTTGTGCAGTGTTTCAGTTGCTACCCTCGGCTGGGGAATGCTGCTGGAGGCCATGGAAGTCCAGCTCTCTGCAGCCACAATTACACGTCGGCTGGGGCTTGGGGCTTGTTTGGTTTGGGTTTGTTTTCTTTCTCTCCCAGTGCTCCCAGTTGGGCTCTAACACTTAAACAGCCCACAGCCTGCTCTCTCTCTGCACTCTATCATGTTAGAGGCGACTGCCTTATTAAAGCAAGGCATTTGAAATGAGTGGTACCGACCCATGGGCCATGCTGACAAACACTTCCCATCGCTTTCTTGCTCAACGAGGATAGAAAGGGAAGGAAAAGGTCATGACTGGTTAATCTGTGTTATAAAACTCTAGTTTCTCTTTTCATAAGTAAGTGTTGCCTCTGTAATGTAACATCCCAGGTTCTATTCTCGATGGGGGATTGGACTAGATGATCTCAGGGTCCCTTCCAGTCCCTGATATTCTGTAATTCTGTGATTACAGACTGCTATTTCAAACCATCCTTGACAAAACTTGCAGTTTTTGATGGCAATGTGTAGGACAAACTTCTGGTTTTCTTGCTTATCTTCTTGTGCTAGGAAAGTGCTGCAGAAAAAAATCAGGCTCTCGGGGGAAATTCAGAGTCTAATCAATGCCTTTCACCTGTTTTTGGTTTAAACAGCATGGAGCTTAGGCATATCACAGCACATCTACCATGTAATGTTTAGATATCTTAATGAATAACTGAACTCTAAATAGTCTGCTTGTTCTGAGATGTCAAGTTATTTTACCCCAAACAAAGGCTGTGTGCTGTTTCACCCAGAGGAACCAATTTATTTTCCTATCCTAAGCTTTGTTTTGAAAGGTGGAAGTGCCCACCAGGCTCCTGCTGCTGCGAGCCAGGGCTGTCACAGCCCCAGCCCTGCCTTCCTGATGCCTTTCAGAAATCTTGAGATGTTACAAGGGATTTCTGGGAAGTTTTGAGACTTCCCAAGAAAACACAAGTCAGAGCATGGCTTTTTGAGTGCTGCTGAGATCCTGCACTCAGGGAGTTATTGGGGAGTTTGAAGGTTGTGTTGGGAGAAAGATCAGTTGAGGAGTTGTTTTATACCTGGCAGAATTTAGGATAAACTGTGCTGCAGAGCTGATACTTGTCATCTTCCACTGCAGACCGAGTACTTGGCAGTGAAGGCATCCTTTCCTTGGTTAAATCCTGAAGGGCACATCATGCAACTGAAATGGTGACAGGGTGACCTTTTTCTTCTATTCATTCATACAAATATGTATTTATATGTACACACACAGAGACAAGCAGCTGAGAAATATATTAATAAACAATATAAATAAATAAATCAACATCTTGTCTTTGTGACAAGCCAATGACTTAATAAAATGGCAGGGGTTTTAATGAGGGTTCAAAGCCCGTGTGTTATTTAATCAAAAGATCACAAACCCTACTGCCTTTTGCAGGTACTGGAAGAGTTAAAGATTAATGGCTTTAATTTGCCTTTTAATATAGCATTACTTCAGTAAAAGCCTGAAGTATAAAATCCAAGTGAACCATGACCATAAGGTTAATGGATTTTCATCAGCTGAATTTTATAAGTGTAGCAAATAATTATTTGTCACGGTCTTCACTGCAATTTGAAAATACCCCTAGGAGACTGCCATTGCTGGAGAGAAGAAAACCACCCACTATTGATTTTTGCTTGTAATGAATAATCTTTTTAATAATTGTGGGCATTAGGTTGGATCTTGTGATCATCCACTCTGTGCCTGCAGGTTGTAGGTGATGTGCACAGACTTGTCTCTGTTTCTTTCCTTTCTTCTGAGAGGTCTCTAAATGAGCTCTGGAGCTCCATGGGGACATGCTGTGGGAGGTGCTCAGTGTGTTTCTGGGGGCTGGTAGGAGCAATCACAGGAGGAATTTAAAGTTGGAATATTTGGGGGGTTCGTGGGAGGAGTTTCAGCTCAAAATACTCAATTCTAACCTCATAGGGTATTCAGTTTTCCAGACTGAGGTATGTTTGGGAAAAAGACTTCCACGTCTTCTGATTTGTTGTGTCCAGATGTACACCTATGTGTTCTTCTTCATTCTGAGCAGAACTGGAATAGGTTAATCACCTGGGTTTTTTCCCTAGTGCTGTAACATTTTGCTCACCATATACATCTGTATCTTACTGACATTCATTTTCAAGTTGAGTGAAATACAGTGTTAGCCATGCCAGTCTGAAGCATCTCTTGGGAGCTGTTGCAATAAACCCTCCAAATTTATAATTTCATGTGGAAACCCCACATTAAGGTGAGTGTTGCATGTCCTGTGATTCTTAAAGGATACAACTGGCAACACAGGAATGGAGTCCAGTGATGGGAAAGGCTCAGGTGTTTGGTGGCTCTGACCTCAGTTATTGCAACATCTCACGTATACCCTAGATGTTGGTTTTTTAGCCTGTCAGCAGGTCCTGTAGTCACTTTAATGTCACATGAACATAATTTTTTATGTTTTAGTCTCCTTTGTGTGTTGCCTGCCCTGTAAATCCTGTCTGGGAACAAGCAGCAATTTCCTTTTCCTGAGGAATGGAAGTGGCAGCCTGTTACAAGTTTTACCTATTGAAAAGCCATAGGAGTAGGGGTTGCAAGTGCCAGAATATTCAGACTTCAGCAGAGAGATGTGTTTTGAAAGGTCCTCTCCTTGGCTCTTTCTGCTCTTGCCTGAATTTAAATTTTTGAGCTGGAATTCTGCTGGGAGACTGTCATGAAGAGGCAATCTCCTTACCTTCCAGTGGTGATGTTTTTAGTTAAAGTGGGTGAGTTTCTCAATAGTCCCGTTTCTGGCTCTTTTGTGTGATTCTGTGAACATTCTCTGTCCTTACATTGTTCTGTTGGGAAGTTTCCTGGCTTTCCACCTGGGGGCTGCTTCCAGTCACCTTAATGTCTGGTGGTATCATCAGGAAGCTGAGGGAAGTTGCTGATACTGCAGGCACTCAGGATAGAAGGTGGTTTTTCCAAGTGCACACAATGGATATCCAGATAAACTGAAGACTCCCGTTTCAATAAGTCTTCCCTGTGAAAAGCAGTGAAACCCCACCTCTCTCCAGCATCTGGATCCCAAATAAAGATTTCAAATGCAGATGTGCCACCAGTCCTGTGTATCACATGCAAAATCAGTGCACAAGGCACAGAATCTGCCCCAGGAGATTTCAGGACAGACTGTGAAAGGACACAGGGTCTCTGCAAAGAGCTGGATCATTAATCCAGAGCAGGAATCCAGAGTTCATCTAAATTAATTCTAGTTATTTGTACAACCTTTCAGTTCCCTCCTTTTGCCAGATAGAAAAGCAGGAGCAGCTTCTGCTGAACAAGAATCAAGGCCCCTTGGGGGAACATCAGGTAGGGCATGTTAGAGCTGGGTCCTGTAAATCTACTTAATTAGAAGAGTAAATTCCTTTAGTTGACCTTGTGTAAGATCTTTGGAACATGGAAGAAATTACAGGTGAGGTAAAACTTAACTACCTAGCATCCTAACAAGATTGGTGTGGAATAACCTGTTGATGGTGCTTCCAAAGGCTTTGTTGGAGGAACCACTTCTCCCTCCACATTCAGCTGGTGGTAGGAAGTTTCTTAGGAAAGTGAAAGAAAGGGAATGAAATTAACCTGTGTGTGTATGTGTCTGTGTGTGACACAAAATTCTTTACTTCCCCATCAGGCAATTCAGCTGAGCCGGGATGGACAGTATCTGCTGACAGGAGGAGACAACGGGGTGGTGATGGTCTGGCAGATGTGGGACCTCAAGCGGCTCTTTGCTTATCCAGGCTGTGATGCTGGGATCCGCTCCATGGCCCTCTCCTACGACCAAAGGTGAGAGCAAAGTTGTGTCCTTGGAAGGATTTCAGAGAATACACACTGACAATGGAACTGCTTTTTTTAGCTTTCTTCTGATTTTAGTTTTCTCTGGATCACTGGATTCTGCTGACTAAGAAATCTCCACCTACACAAGTTTATTTCTAATATTATAATAAGATTCTTCCCAATATAATAACAGTAATGTCATATTTAGGGTAGATGCTGATTTAGGCTGAATGAAGAGAGATTCAGGAAATATTTTTCTGGCAGATTTTGGGAATAGTTTGACTTACTGGTTGGTGTGGAGGGAGAGGGTTCCATGCGTGTTTTCTGTGGTTTTTTGTCACAATCCAAATCCTGCTGCTAATTCCCAGTTTTTAGACAGTTGTACCATAAGTTCCCCCTGACATTTTGCTAAAGCAAATACTAGTTTTCAGATAAAACACAGAGAAATTGTTTAATTGACAAAACACAGAGAAGGCTAAATATAAGAAAGAAATTCTTTACAGTAAGGGTGGTGAAACACTGGAACAGGCTGCCCGGAAGGGCTGTGGATGCTCCCTCTCTGGAGGTGTTTAAGGTCAGGCTGGATGAGGCACTGAGCACCCTGGTCTAGTGGAAGTGTCCCTGTCTATGGCAGAGGGTTTGGAACTCGATGATCTTTAAGGTCCCTTCCAACCCGAACTATTCTATGATTCCAAGTTGTTTCATGAAGCACTAATGAACACAGTTTGGTGCTCTCCTCAGGTGCATCATGACAGGCATGGCCTCTGGCAGCATTGTGGTCTTCTACAATGACTTCAACCGTTGGCACCATGAATATCAGACCCGCTACTGACCTGGGCCAGCCCCAGCTGGTGGTGGGAAGGGACCGATCCTGGCTCTGCTGCAACTTCTCACCACGATGCCGCATCTCCTCCACTGCATCTGTGCATCTGAATGTAACTTGAATTTGCTGGAAGAAGCAACAACCTATTTTTTAAAGTTAATTGCTATTTTTGTAGACCTTGCTTGACTTTTTAGGGAGAAGGGCAAAGAAGCAGAAGAACAGCTGCTGGGTTCAGTAGTTTAAAAAAAAAAATCTATATTTTTAGTCACAATGAGAAGTCTATTTTGATCCCTGTATGTAAAAGGAGCCTGAAGTAAAGGCTGTTAAAACTCACATCCCTGCCAGATTGTGAAGAAACAGATTTTCCATTTGAAGCTTTATCTATAACCTTGAGGAATATATGATTTTAAAATACTGGAAATGATTTATGGTGTTTGGGGAATTTGAATCTGCACTGTCTGTACCACCTTCTGTCTCCTCCTTCCCCCAGTGATTGCCCTCCCTCAGCACTGATGTTTCTGGGAATAATTTAAATGATGTGATTTTAAACTTTGTGGATGGTTTCCGTGGCTGTCAGTCAGCCTTCAGGCATGTCTCCAGCCCCAGGCACTAAATTCTCTTTTTCAGCTGTACCTTTTGCGTGGTCATAAGAGAGAGAGAGATGGGGATGGGGCTGGTATCACACCCAGCCCGGCTCCCTCTGCTTTCTCCCTGCCGGCTCCTTCAGCACCCACCAAAAGGGATTGTTCCTCAGCAGCCTGAAGACTTCAAAGTCAAATGAGTAGCTCTGACACAGAGGCAGGTACATTTCAGTAGGTGCAAGCACTAAAGTGTATTTAAACCGGAGTGTGCTCTGGTAGAGGCAGCTTTGAGGTGACTTTTTTTCCCCAATAATTAGGGACTATTCCATCCCTGCTCTGCTGAGAGCAGCGCTGCCCCGAACCTGGTGGGATCCCGCCCCGTCCTCACCTTTTCCCTTAGAACCTGAGAAGTAATTTAGACCGAGTGCTTTGGTGTGACACGGGATCTACTTTTCTACCAGACTGCGGCGCGCGCGGAAAACAGAATAAAAAGAATCCCTTTGTACGTTGTGACCTCCAGGAGCCGAGATTTCTATTGCATACCCGGTCCCGTCCTTGCGTCTCTGCGGCTGCCATTGGAGCAGTACCGGGGGTTTCTTTCACTTACTCCCTCCCTTCAGGGAAGATCTGGGATGAGAAAATTCTGTTTGAGTGAAAATTAAAAACATGACATACAACTGCATTCGTCACGGAGAGCGTGAGCGGAGCCTCCGCGGGCTCCTTCTGGGAGCGAGGACGGGGCAGAGCGCGAGGCCGCTGCGACGCCACAGCCGCACACTCGCTCTATCGCTCCCTCCCTGCCCGTGCGTTCACCCAACACATTCCCAACACCTCGCCACCCAGCGGCACACCCGCGGTATCACCCCACCGTCCCCAAGCACCACCCTCAGAATCATTACGCTCTTCTCCTTGCGGTGCCTACCGCTGATGTACCCAGTGTATCACTCCGCAGCCAACGGGTAGAGAAACAGTAGTATCCCTCCACTGACCACAGACGGTGTACCTGAATATTACTCCGCTCCTGCACGGCAGGGAACCCGTGGTTATAAATAAGCCAGCGTCGCAGCTGCGGTGTCCCTCCGCCACCGTCCGTCCGGACGTAGACACGGTGTATCACTCCGCCGCCTCCCAGTGGTTCACCCACGGGAAATTATTCGCCGCTGCCCGGTGGCACATAAACCGTATTACTCGCAAATGCCGCCTGGAACCACAATTGCGGTATCCTTCCACAGCATACCGTAGCAACTATCCACGGTATCCCTCCGCGAACCCGTTCTGCGACTCACGTGCAGCATTCCTCCGCTGTTGCGGTTGCCGTCGTATCTGGTTTATCCGTCTGCTGACAGTAGGAACTATCTACGGTATACCTCCGCCATTCTGCCTGGTGGCGCACCTGCGGCGACACCCGCAATGCCACACTGTGACCGCCAGGAGGCAACACTCGCAATACCGCTCTCTGACCGCTAGACGGTGACAGCCGCAATGCCGCTCTGTGACCGCCAGGCGGCGCTGAAGGTCGGAGCCGATGCCGAGTAGCTCCCTCCATCCCAGGCCGCACCGCACACTGGGCCCTCCCGCAGTCACATCGGTCTCCACCCCGGAGTCCTCCCGTCCGCCAAGGAGCGCTATAGCGGCGGGAAAGAGAGTGGAAGCGCTGCGGCCGCTCTGTCCCCGGCTCCGCTTCCTTTGGGAGGCCGCGGCGGAGCCCCCGAGCCCGTCTCCGTGGGGAGAAGCCCTCATACCCCCCCCCGGCTCAGGCGAGCGAGGCTTGGGGCGGATGGGGCCTCGGTCGCCTGGCGGGGACCGCTGGGTACAACTCACACACCCCAGGTGATGGGCGTCTGGAAAGGGACTGATTTAAAGATGCGAGTAGTCTTTAGTAGAGAGTAGGCAGCTATTCTTTATTTACGGCGCCGGGGTGCACGGGGGATCGTTCCGCCTAACGTGCACACCCAGGCCCCAGAATCCTCGGCATTTATCACAAGATACAGTCATAGTCATGAAACTCTTATCTATGCTAATACAGGGTCTCGCTTCGTATGTTAATTTGTCCCCGACTTCTTGCCCAGTCTCTCCAAGACCTGAACATACACACAGTCCATCGTTTGTGGTCTCACCGCCATCTAGTGTTGAAGCACTTGGTCTTCCTCAGGGTTGCACTTTGCACCTTTGGGGACGATTCTGCTGATACCTGAAGTTTCTGTGGTTCTTGGTTAGGAGGCCTCGTTATCTTTATACAACATCTTGTTATCTTGGTTTTTGTGTTTTGTCATTGTTCTGTCTTAACCTGTTAAAAGCTGACAGACGCCACCAGGGCTTCCTGACCAAACCGCATTCCAGTCTTCAATTTCTCCTTCCCCCATTCATTCCTCACTTTTTGTTCTGTAGGTTGAAAACATTCAGCCTCAATGCTGCTGTAACAGCAAGATTTTACATCCTGCCAGGCCTTGTTGTTGATCAGAGACTCACAGGTTAACTGAGTTTCGAAACAACAAGTTGGCTGAGTCTTTGAAGCAGGCAGGACGTGTCTTTATATATTTGCATACTAAATATCATGTAGCTTCACATGGTACCAGGACCCCCCAAAAAAGGGTCGGGGGGATCGTTCCCCACCCCTTGGGGCTGTTTCCCCCCTCAGCCCAGGGCAGTCCCTGGGGCAGGTTTGGGCTCGCAAAGGGGGAATTCAGCACTGGGGGGGAAACAAGGACCAAGTTTTGGGCCCACAAACAACCATTAAACACTGCAGGAGCTTGGGGGATAAAATGGGGCCGGGCTCAGAAACACCTGCCAGGAGCCGGGTTTTGCAGCTGAAAGCCATAAACCTTAATGACTGTACATTTTGGGTTGAGAAAGCAGACCAGGTGCTGCACTTTTGCAGTTTAGGGCTTAAGAGACATTTTGGAGGGGGGATACACATGAACCTGGGCCCAGAAACAAAACACAAGGTGTTTGAGGAGTGAAATATGGGCAGGCTCAGAGAACAAGTCCTGCATTTTGGGGAAGGGGGATGTGACCCTCAGCACATTTCAGGCTTAAGAGATTCCAAGTGCTGTGTTTTGCAGCTCAAAGCCACAAAGTCCTGCATTTTCAGAGAGGGCCCCATGAAACTAAGCCCATTTGAGGCTGAAGTCCTGCCTCTGGGCCCAGACCCAGAGACTAAGTGCTGCGTTTTGGGTGTGGGGATCAAAGTAACCTCATTTTCTTGTGTTTAGAGCTGAGACACAGAGACTAAATTCTCTGTTTGGGGCTGGGGGCTCTGAACCAGGCTCCTGGGGCCCAGGCTGAGACACAGAGACCAAGTGCTGCGTTTGGGGGCTTGAAACCTGGGCCCCCAAGTGAGATTTCGGTCTGAGAGCAAGGGCTGCGTGTTGGGGGCTCCGGATCAGAGAGCAAGGGCTGTGTGTGTGAGCTCGGACACAGAGATCCGCCTGCTGCAGCAGGTGCCGGGCCCGAGACAGACTTAGAGGCTCCAACCCCGGCTCTTGAGGCCGCTGAGACACAGGGACCCCCCGCGTTCGAGCCCCGGGGGTGAGAGCGGACCCCAGACGAGGTTCTTGTATCCAGAGCTCGGGCTCAGACCGGTGCCGCCGGCAGGGGCTCGTCCCCACGTGCCCGTGTCAGGGCCCAGCAGCAGAGCCCGAGTACCGCGGGTAGCGCTGGACTTGGGCCCCGGGGCCGCTCTCCTACCGGGCCCTGCTCCATAGCGCGGCGCCGAGACAAAAGCGTCCAAATGGGGCTCGGGAGAAACCAAACCCCGTGACAGAACCCGGCATCGCCCGCAAACGAGACGCGACTTCACTGCCACCCTTCACCAGCTCCCAGAGAGCCGCTGCCGCTCTGGCCAATGAAGAGGCGGCGCGAGGCGGGGCCGAGGTGAATTGGGCTTCGGTGACCCGCGCTCCCTCTCCTGCCGGTCTCCCGTTCTCCGGCCCGCGCCCTGTGCCGTGCGCTGCTGGGGGCTTAGCGGAGGAGCAGGCGGGGCTCCGGAAAATAAAACCCAGGGACTGACTACGGTGGAGTGGCTGCTGCTGGCGCTGGCAGCGGCACCGGAGCGTGTAGGGCTCGTTTCCGTGCCCGCTGGGGCTGCGAAGCGGGAACGGGGTGGGGGTTGAGGGCCGCTGGGGAGCGGGACCCTCGCTCCTGTTTAGGGCTCAGGCACAGACTGGGGCTCTCCCTGGGCACGGCTCTAGGGGGTTTGGAACAGCCCGGGAGGGTGGGGGGTTGAGGCGGAGCTCTTTGGGAAAAGGGGACTCAGTCAGCCCTCTCCAGCCCGCAAACAGGGCTCCGTGGGGCAGAGGGGAGACTTTGAGGCTGAGCAGGAGGGGGAAGGCTGTGGGAGTCCTCACCACAGGTCGGGGCCCCTCGGGGAGGGTGGGCCCAATTGTGATTGTCTTCCTGTCATGCAGGTGGCGGTATCACACAGTGGGGAGATAGTTTATGAGGTAGAAAGCACTTGGGAAGAGTCCAACTGCTCACTCCTCAACCATTTATTGAACAACAAGCTAGTCAGTGTGTGTGCAGGGATGACAGTTCATAGTCATATACGAGTGGTGACAGTGACTGATTTATAGGCTGGGCCAAAGCCAGGAGCACTTGAACAGGCAGAGGCTGGGGTGGGCTAGAAACATCAATCAGCCGGAGCTGCACTGGAATCACCCAACCGCTGACGGTGAAAATGAGCTGGAACCATCAATGAGTTGCAGCCAAAGCAAAGCTCGAACCACCAACAAGGTGGAGTTGAAGAGGAGTGGAGCCAAAGCGGCGGGACAAATACGGGCACCCGCCGGGACCAGACACCTTCCAGAAACCATGACCGGGCTCCGACAGTCACCCGGCTTCGCTCGCCCCCTCCCGGTGGCTGGACCCGGGGCTCGGCAGGGTACCGGCGGGGCTCGAGGACTCACAGAATACCCTGGAGCTCCGTGTCCCAGCCGATCTTCGCCCCCTGGTGGTGAGGAGCGGAACCGCCCCCGGGGGCAGCGTGTTTCTGCTCTTCTGACTGTGCTGCTTAAACGGCCTCATGTCACCGTCTCACGACTCTGAGGACGAGATTTTATATTTAAGAAATGGCACATCGGAAGATGTGAATCAAAGCTGTCTACCCATATCCGGTGTTCTGATTTATTAGATGAATGATTTTCAACGTGGATCAGAGTCTGTTGCCTGGAAGAATCACTAAGACCATTTTTATCCTGAGATGTCCAGAGGTTTTTGCACCGAAAGTGTCCTGATGCAGTGGGTCCAGAAGAAGAAATCTTCTGGAGAGAAGTGGTTGAAATTACTTCTCTTCTGGAGAGAAGTGTTTTTCTCCGTGCTGGGATTGCTGCTGGTGTTTCACTTGAAGAGAACAGACTTTATATAGTAAACTATATAAATGTAAATTTCTATAATAAGTTGAAGAAAAGTAGTTTAAAAATTAAGAGCAATAATCTCCTGAACAACTGTGTGACAAAGTGGCAAAAGTTCAACTCCATGTCAAACTTTGGTTATAAAGCACTTATTAGTAATTAGTGGGGATCAGTTTCTAAGCACTTTCAAGGCTTCCTTAGAGAGGTTGTGGCAAAAATTGTTCAACCATTTTTAACATATTAAATCTTCTTTAAGTAGCTGAGATCTGAGGTCATGTTTTGTAGTGCCTTTGACCCTTTGGTGTCCTTTGTCTGATGACAACTGGTCCCAAGCCAGAATTTGTACTCTAAAGAGAGGAAGAGGAAAGTGTAGCTAAATAGAGTAGATAAATAAACTAGTTTCAAAGCAGTCCTGGTGTCCTAAACTTGAAAATCATTACGTATTACCTATGGGGCATTCCAAGCTCAACTCAAAATGAATTTATGAAGCTAAGTCAGAGCTGTGTTTCAGTTTCATGGCCTGGAAAACTGAGAGAGGTTTCAGTTCTAGTCTGTGATGTAGAGAGTGTTACTTGCCAGATCATCTCCAAATTAATATGCAGAAATAAGAAATAACTTTGCAAGCAGAAAAGAGGCAAAGGCAGAATTACATCTTGGCTAAACCCCTGCTCATGTCTGCTGGCACGTATTTGTGAAGATTTCGTTTTAATGGAATAGTCCAAGTTATTTTATTCAAAATTTAAATGAAGACACTCTCCGCTGCACTTAGATACAACCTAAATAAGCTGTTAAAAAAAATCTTCAGTACAGCTGTATCTAAGCAGCATTTTCATGATTAGCTGGTGTGCTTTTGCACAGACAGATGGTGTCTTCTGAAAGTCTCTCTTCCAGAGCATATCTCGTCTTTTTCTTAATGTTCCTCCAGGGGCCCCTGAGATAACAGAGGCTTTGGGAAGCAGCAGGAAATTCAGATATGCCTTGCAGAGGGAAATGTGAAGAGCTGGCAGCTGCTCAGAGGAACAGAAAACTCTGTAACCAACAGAAACACTGGCCTTGGGCTCCCTTTGTGCTTCGTGTAACAAAGCCAGGCCAGCTCCTCATCTGGTTCTTTGAGGGATACAGACATAAGTATCCCTTTATGGTGGGGCTAGACCTTTGTGTCAGAGGCCTGATGGGGACAGTGGCACCTGGGGGGTGCCTTTGCAGGGAGTGGGGGACTGCTCACAAGGTGATCCAAAGTGAATCCTGCTTGGATTTCGCTGTTGGTGTTTCCTGATGTCCTGGGTTGGGCAACACAGGGCTTAATCCTCTCCCAGTGCTGGCAAAATTGCATTTTTAGAAGACTCCAGTGTCCAAATTGGTGAAAATATTTACTTTACAGCCACTTGGGGCATGTGGGATTCAAGGTGTCTTGGTGTTTTCCAGCCTTTCCAGGGATGAGGGGGAGAAAGGCCTGGACATTGACCCAGGTGGGCCAAGAGGGTCATTTTATAACATGAATGTGACATACAACATAAATCATGAAGTCTACTGAGAAATTCTCTCTCTTGATGGTGGTGGTCCAGAGAGTTCCTTGCTCTGGTGCTTCCCTTCCTCCCAAAGCCATTGCTCTCAAAATGTCCTTACAGGGCTGTCCCTGCTGGGACTGCAGGGTTTCCCACCCACGTAAATGTCTAATTCTTCTATGTCTTCTATTACTATTGGAATTAATGCAAATTCTTTAGTATGATTGTTAATTATTTAGTCTTTTTCTATTAAATCCCTTTATATTCCAACCCTGGCTTTCCCTGATTCTCCTTTCTAGGTGGGGAGGGATCATGAGGTGAGAGAATAATTGTCTAAAGGACAATAAATTGTCATGGATTTTCTCAGGTTGGAGCAAGAGCTCCCACATATTTTGCCTCCCTCTTCACAAAGCACTTCTGAGCTGGCCACATTGCTCCAGTGAGGAAGGAGCTATATGTTCTTTCACACTTTCTATCAATCCTTCCTTCTTTTCTGAAGGTCTGGAGCTGACAAGCTCATGGTACAGGTTTGCTGTGCCTCCAGCAAAGAGCCTGTGTAGGGAACAGTAGTAGGAGAAAGCATTTTTCAGGTGCTTCCTCATTGTTAACTTGTGGCAAAAGAAAGGGCTGTTAATTTCCTTCTAAGCACATCGCAATGTAAATACCTGGAGAGAAGATCATTTAAGCTTTAAAACAAAAGCTGAGAAGAAAAAATGCAGATGTTAACCAGCCATGTGTGATGTGGAGTTTCAGCACTAGCTGAAGGAGAAGGCCAGAGAAGAAAATTTTAACATGGTGGGTGCCAGATATGGCACCAGAATTACAAAGGAAATGGTGAAAAACCTCATTGATTACACTTCTCATTTCCCAGATGGGGATGTTCAAGTGATACCAGCCCCCCCTGCCCCTCATCTGGCATCTGTGTGCAGGTGGTTTTGTATAAGCTGAGCAGGAAGAGCTTTCATGCAATTAAAAAATCGAAACCAACTACAAAAATCAGCCTTCAAATGCAAAGTTCAACGACTTCTAGAAATCTAGCTTTAGTTTCTGGAAGAGCCAGAGGAAATCTCAGCCCTAATGAAATAAAAACAAACAAAACAAAACAAAACCTACTCCGGATGTTTAGACCTGCAGGACACAATGGTAGATTATCAAAAGAAAAAGTCTGATATAAAATTTGTTGCTTCAACCACAGAAGAACACACCCAAAGCCTTTAACAAGCCATGAGAGGGGGGGAAAGCAGTGAGACGCCCATTCCATGGCACCTTGTTTGTTTTCCATAGCTGGTTGTCAAGGTTTTATTATAGAATTTGAGAATGTGTTGAGTTGGAAGGGCCCTTCCGAGTACATCTAGTCCAACCCCAAGCCTGGCCTTGGGTGTGTCCAGGGATGGGGTCTCCACCACCTCTCTGGGCAACCTGGGCCAGTGTCTCACCACCCTCATAGTAAAGAACTTCCTCATGTCTCATCTAACCCTGCCCTGTTGTAGTTTGAAACAATTTCCTCTTGTCCCATGGCTCCATGTCCTGGCAAACAGCCCCTCCCCAGCTTTACTGTAGCCCATTCAGGCACTGGGAGGCTGCTGGAAGCTCCATATGTAAAGCGTAGTGAAATTAGTTTATCTCCAAGTTACCCTTGCAGTTCATGCCCCCCACCATTGTTCCAGCCAGTTTTGGCCAGCAAGCACATCCCTATCATACCCTTCCTCTGAAGCCTTTTCCTCCAGGAAAGGGAAAAGCTTGCAGTGAAGCATGCCAAGGTGCTCTTAGTCTGGTCTGAGAGTCCAGAAGTATGTTTTTTCTTTCAGGAAAAATGTTGGGAAGATGTCTCTCCCAACAAACACACTGCCTATTCCCACAAATGTACATTATTCAGAGCTGTTCTCCCACAGACAGCAGCCACACGTACACATAGTTAAGGAAATAAAACATTCTGCATGCAGTCCTTTTGGAAAAAGGAAAAAAAAAAGAAAGAGACTAAGAGAATCGCAGTCTATGTTATATTTCTGGGAAAAGTTAAAAGGAAAAAAGGAGAAAAAAGTGCTACACGCAGCTCCTGACCTTCCCCCTCCTGTTACCTCCCACCATTGCACTTGTTGGCTGCCAATAAAAGACTTCCTGGGGTGAGAAACTTTAGTTTCATCTTCCCCAGAGCTTTCCTCCACACGATCCCAGCAATCAAAGCAAAGGCTGCACCCACAGAGGCTGCTCACCTGAAGGTTTGTTCTCTTCAGGTATGGAAAAGAGATAAAAATTTGCTACCCTGGGGGAAGAGTGGGATAACAGTGCAGGAGTTGAGATTTTTTTTTTCTTTTTTTCCTGCTTAGCACATAATTTAAAGCAAATAACATGGCAAATCCTCCTTGGGGAAAGGAGGAGGTTTTCAAAAAGTTGTGCATTAAAGCTAGAGAAGTTAGCTCTTCTTCCCTGCTTTAAAAACTGTGTAAGGGAGAGTTTAGTTCTCCTTTGCTGCTCTCAAAGCTGAATTATAAGGAGGTTATGTCTCCTTTGCTGCTTTGAAAGATGGATTATAGGGAGGTTAGTTCTCCTTTGCTGCTTTTAGATAGATTGGGAAGAAGTTGGGTTTCCTCTGCTGCTTTAAAAGCTGGACTGGGGAGAAAATTGTTCTTTGCTGCTTTAAAAGCTGGATTAGGGAGAAGTTAGTTCTCTGCTCCTTTCTGCTGCTGCCACATCTGTAGGACTGTGTTAAAGGAAACAGGTGCTTTGCTCTCAATTTAAATTATGTCCATGCAGATGATGAAGACCAAATTCCTCTTAGCAAGGCTGCTTAGCTCTGTATGTTTTCTTGGTGGGCTGTGAGGATGTGATGGATGTCCTGCCAGGAATTGTTTCTAAGTTGCCACCTGGTCGCCCCATGAATTAATTGATGGTACTTTTCCCTGAGGTGTATTTTGGCTGATAAGGGCATTGCGACATCGCAGCCTCTTCGTTAGTGTTGGTGGCTGAGAGAGAAGAAAGTGAGTGTGAAAAATACTTCCTCAGGGCTCTGAAGGAGCTGAGGAAGTGGGGAGATTTGGAGCATGAGGGTGGTTGGTGTTGGTGGATAGGGGGAAACAGTGTGAGACCACGGATGCTCACCAGACACGCTGGTGGCTGAGAGAAAAGAAAGTGTATGAAGAATACTTCCTCAGGACTCTGAAGGAGCTGAGGAAGTGGGGGAATTTGGAGTCTGAAGGTGGTTGGTATCGGTGGGTAGGGGGAAGTAGTGGGAAACCATGGATGCTCACCAGACATGCTGGTGGTGGAGCCAGGAATGAGATTGCTGGAGGGAATGTGTTCCGAAACACGTGGCAGTTTATAAACCAGGAGAGAAGGTCTGCTTAAGCTTCAGAAGCAAGCTGAGAAAGAAAAACGTGGATGTTAACTGTGTTGCTCCAACGGTGAGAGAGAATGTGCCCTCCTCGTCCCCCTGTCTTCCTCTCATATATCTGTTCTCAGCATCAACCACATAATTTCAGTTTCCATTCTGGATTCTGAGCTCAGGAGCCCAGTGAGGAGGAGCCCAGTGAGGAGGAGCCTGCTCACCCAGCATCTTCTGCCTCTGCCAAGATGGTATTACAAAGAAGGGGGAAAAAAAAATCTAAACGACCCTAATTTGTAGCAAAAAAGCCTCAACAAATGTGAGCAGGCAGGTTTTGTTGTTTTGCTTTTTTTTTTTTTTCCTTGAGCTCAGCCTCAGGGCACAACTCGCTTTTGATTCTTTTAAAACTGGTTTCACTCCAGCTGGAACCACACACACTCCCCCAGGCTGTGACCTGGGGGAGAATCAGAAGAGGAGAAATGAGAAACAAAATTGTGGGCTTTTGAGGAATTCATTCACTGCTGCCTATCTGCAAGCATCCCTAGGAAAGTACATCTCCATCAGGCATGAGGGTTACTTAGGAAGCCAAAACACCATGACTCTGAATGTTCCCCCTTCTTAATCCTTCTTCCTCCATAATGCTAAATGGTATGGAATAGCCCTTGGTCAGTTGGGGTCAGTTGTCCCAGCTCTGTTCCCTCCCAGCTTCTTGTGCCCTCCCTGGCAGGGTGACAAGGAGAGCAGAAAAGACTTGAGAGTGCAGCAACAAGTGAAAATGCCAGTGTGATATCAATCAGCAGCATTTCTCACTCCAAATCTGAAAATGCAGCACCATTAGTGAAAATGTTCACTTTATCCCAACTGCAACCATGACAAGCTGTAATCTCTGTGCTGTCTTTTGTTGGCTGAGAGAACAGGAATGCAGAGATGTGGGTTAGGTTTGGTTTTTGTTTTCTTTTTAGATTACGAGGCTTGCTGATTTTCCTGGTTTCAGCTGAGACTGGATTTATTTTCTTTCTTTCTTTTTCTTTCTTTGCTGCCTTTCTGGATCTGGAGTGAAAGGCGTGTCGATAATGCAGATGGGTTTAGTTATGGTTAAGAGATGTTTTTACCAGCCAAGGTCTTTTCCCAGCTTCCCACAGAAGCTGAGAAGGGACACACACAGAGAACACCAGAACACAGCGAGAGGAATATTCTGTGTCACAGACAACATGCTCAACATAAAAATGGGGGCTGTTCCAGGTGAGGGGAGGTGGTGGGATCTTTAGAGCATGACTTCTGTCTTATACATGCTTTTACCACTGTTATTATTATTTCCCATTATTGTTCTATTAAACTGTCTTTATCTCAAAGCACAAGGGTTATGGGTTTGCCTTTCCCCTCTTTTTCTCCCTTTTCTCCCTAACCTTTTCGGGGCTACCCTTCTCCTTACCTTTTTTGGGGAAGAAAAATTCCTATTTGCTGCCTGGTGTTAAACCCCAACACTGGTTTTCAAGGTTTTCTTTCTCCCTTAACCTCAAGAAGGCATGATCTGGGGGGCTCAGACTGGGAACACAGCACTGAATTTCTGACTCTCAATGACAAGAAATTGCTGATACTGGTTTTCTATGGCATCTCCCTTGCATGGAGCCTGGTTCTGTTACAAGGAAACATGAAGCAATGGCTGGTTCCTCTGTGCTTTGGGTAAAATATTCCAAATTTAACAACTGAAGTGTCCAAGTCATTGGTTTAAGCCAATGTTAATTGCCCAGCCCTTCTTGGCACAAGGGAAATGGGTAAACTGAGTCTAAGCCAACTTGATGCTATTCTAATGGCTAGACAAAATGGCAGAAAATGAAAAAAAAATCCCTAAAAACCTTGAAAAGACAAAGGTAGGACATGGTTACACTCTGTCACCTCCAGCAGCAGCAAAGGGAGCATCACTGAAGAGTGATGGTAACCACCTTGGGTGTGGGATTTGAGCGACCACCCTTTTTTTTTCACTAACCATCCCATTCCCCTTCTGTCTCTTCCAGGAGAAAGACTGGAGATGGCTGCCCCATCTGTTGTGACACTCCAGCCATCCTATGTTGTGACTGCACCCACTGCCTCGAGGCCCATGTGGCAGACAGGGCTGATGGACTGCTGCACTGACTGCGGTGTCTGTAAGTGCCTCAATCTGTCCCACCCTCTCTTGGGACATTTTTCTGTCCCCCACCGCTTTTGGTGGGTGATGGGATGGCTACAGCCACATAGCCTGGTCCTCCCAGTTCCTCCACCCTCATGACTAGATGATCTCTGAGGTCCCTGACATTCTGTGATGGCAGCAGTGCTGGGTGGGCAAGTGGGAAAGACCCTCACCCACCACTGCCTTTCTCCACCTGCCAGGCTGCTGTGGGACCTTCTGCTTCCCCTGCCTCTGCTGCCAAGTGGCCGGGGACATGAACGAGTGCTGCCTGTGTGGGAGCAGCGTGGCCATGAGGACCCTCTACCGCACCAGATACAACATCCCGGTGAGTGGTTCCCCTGCCCCTCACCCCACTGAAGGACACGGTACCCTGGGAGACCCGCTCTATCTGCACGTAGATGAGCAGCAGCAATCTCTGCTTACCCTTTTTCCTCCACTTTGGTGCCCTGCATGATGCTGGGAGCACAGCACAGCGGTTGGGGTGCCCTCCCTGTGTGTCCAGCAAGGGTTGTTAATGGGACACAACTCCTTCCCAGCACCCATCACTAGGGGCATGTGCCCTGTCTTCAGCTCCCGCCAACTGCAACAGCTCCTAGGGGCTCCCTCGTGCTGTCCCCAATGTTTGAAAGACAGCAAAGATATGAGATAATTGGGGCAGACTGAAGTACAGCTTGCCAATTGTACAGATAAACATCTGCAAAGAGTTTCAGAAGAAAAGTGGACGTTGGCATACAGGACACACATGAAATGGTTTCTTCCCACTCTTCCCAGTGCACACCATAGAATAAATCATAGAATGTGTTGGGTTGTAAGTGACTTCCAAGGCCATCTAGTCCAACCCCCTGCAGGGAGCAGGGACATCCTGCACAAGATCAGGTTGCTCAGAGCCTCAGCAAGCCTGGTCTTGGGTGTCTCCAGGAATGGGGCGTCCACCACCTCTCTGGGCAACCTGGGCCAGGGTCTCCCCAAACCACAGTGTCCCAAGTCCAGTTTGCCCAAATCATCTCTTTCTGTGTGTCCCCTTGCAGTCACTCACCACCTTGGAAGGTGAGAGAGAAGTAGTTATCTGCAGCCTGTGTCAGGGATTCAAAAGTCCTTTTTTTCTGGTGCCTGCTCCTCAGATACCAGAGAGAGACAGGAAACAAAGGGCACGTGTTGTGGAAGGTGATGAACACTTTATTGGCCAAAAGGTTTCTGCATTCCTAATCAATTTCTTCCCATACAGGGCTCCATTTGCTCTGATTGTTGCATCAGCTGTTGGTGCCTCATGTGCTCTGTCTGCCAAATTAAGAGAGACATCAACCGGAGGAAGGAGCTGGGCATATTCTGGTAAGCCGGGCACGGTGGCACTGGTTTATAAAGCTACCACCACACATGGCCAAGTGCCATCCCAGAGTTTCCCCTGCCAACAAAATTTGCTCCAGCTGGGAAATGGCCATGGACAGATGACAAGAATGACCCTATCCCTGAGCAGAATGTTGCTGGGAATCTCATGCAGGACAGGGGGTGGTAGGACTGGGGACACAGATGTGCTGTGGCGAGGCACAGCCCAGCTCCCTGACCTTCCTCTCCCATCCCATTGCAGATACCTCCGCATTCTGTGGAGTTGCTGCGGGCAGGAGCTACCCTGGCTTTGGGAAATGCACCATGAGCATGAGAGGGTTGGCCTTGACTTCAGCTGATTTCGCCTTCCCCCTCCCCTGGCTAACATTATGAATAAAGAGTAGTTTGCCTTCCTACCAGTGTGTGTGTCATTCTTGTGCTGTCCAAGAGCATCTGTCCTTCTCCCACTCTGACCCTGGTACAGCTGAGATTTTCCTGAAAGAATTTTCACTGGTATTTTGTGATTCACCCAGCTTGTAGGAAGGATGTTTAATGCATGGGGAATCAGTGCAGATCTTCCAAGCTGTAAAAATCTGTCAAAGTGACTTCTGCTGCAGAGCAAAGCCACGGCTTCTGGCAGGTGGGTGAATGCTGAGTTTTCCCTGCTGTGGTGGCCTAGGTGGCATTCTGGGGCTGCTGGCCAGTCCCACCTTAGAAAATATAAAGCCCAGGGGAATTTTGCCTGCCTGGAACCAGCCCACCTCTGGTGCTGCAGAGACATGGTCCACTAAGGAGCACTGATTCCCATGCACTTGCATTAAAAACCTGGTTGAGTGGTGGGCTGGCCACGTCCTCTCCACGGGCAAACTCTTCTGCCTCCTGGCCATGGCCACATAGAGCACCAGGCTGTAGTCCATTCTCCTCCAAAAGGCAGAGGTGACATCCACCATCTCTCTGTCATTCTCAGAGAGATGCTACAGGATTTTCCATCCCTATAAATCTACCCCAGTTTTGTTCCCTGAGGGAAATGTGATAATTTCCCCTCCCTGCTTTGGCTTCACCTTCCCTACAAACTTCATAAAGGGATGGTTAGAGTCTCCATCAGTGCTGCAAGGTGGACGCCACAGCATCCCCACCTGTCTAAAACCCAGATGGACCAGTATTGTAGATGATCCCCAGAAATAGAGACAGTTTTTAGCCTAAAGAGAGGCAAAGGCTGAGAATGTGGAGAGCGAAAGAGAATGCAAACCATGCTGTCATCTTGCCCAAGCACAGGGCCATTTTATAGCTGTGCCTTGAGGCAGTGCCTGTGTCATCCAAGGAGGTTCTTGATGCTGAACCTCCAGTGTCCTGTGGTTTTAAGGCAGTGCTGAAAACAAACTGTCCTTATCAGAAAATCACTATGGAGACCAGTGTGTCCCATGGGGTCTGTGGTCTTGCTAGGGTGGGCAGCGGTGAGGAGCTCAGCAGAAGCAGCATTGAGCTGGTGCTGGTGGCCTTCAGCAGTTGGGCCAAGTGGCACCTCGGCAGGCTCTGCTCTGTTGGAGGGAGCAGAGTTCATTCTCCAGTGAGTTTCTAGATCATACAAAGGAGGAGAACCAGGAAGAAGGTATAGATCTACTGGGACAAAGGCAGCTCCACAGGTATGTACGGCTTGAGCTTTGCTTGGGAACCTGCTGGTGGCTGAAGGGGTCTTGCTGGGGAAGAGGTGGAAAGAGAGGTGAGGTTTTCTGCCTAGAGAAACACTTGGGAGCTAAACCAGAGCATGCTGTTGATAGGCACCTGGAGAAAAATGGGCAGCAGGGATATAAGGGGCAGCAGAGATATAAGGGGCAGCAGCACTTGCACTCTTGTCTATTTGTACACATTTCCACCTGCCTGTACATAACAAAATGCTGCTTCATGGCCTTGGTTACTGCTGCCTGTGCCTCAGGATGCCTTTTGTGTCTATCAGCTGTTCCAATGCTGCCAGTGGTGCTGTGGGGCTGTAGATCCAGGTGCACTTGGGGTGATGTGCTGGGTATGCTGGGCCAGCCCTCAGGAAATGAGCTTCTCCCAGATGATGCCTGCTTCACACTGCATGGGGACATGGTGTGATCCTGCTTGGAGGAGGAAGGGAGAGTCTGTGGTCAGCCCTTCCTGGGCAGCGAGCACCACTCAGTTCCATTTTCACCATGGGCTACTACTAATATCCTTACCCAATGGTAGGGGAGCACCTCCTTTATCAGGGGAGGTTAGTGGGGTCTTAAACCTTCTCCAAGCTGCTGTACCTGACCCTGCTTTTCCCTGTGGTTTCTGCCTGCTGATGGGCATCCCTGTCTCTGTGTGTGTGACCTCCATGTGTTCCTGCCTGGCATCCCTGCATGTGAACCACGTGTCCCTACCTGGTGTCCCTATCCCTTCATGTGACACTCATGCTGTCCTTGCCTGATGTTCCTGCTGCATTGTGGATCTGTGGTCTGTACCCTATCCTGCCCCTTCTGGCTTCTTCTGCTTCTTACAATCAACCTGTGCTGAGGGTCCTTGCCATTCTAAGATGCCATGGAGTGTGACATTGACTGCATTGGTGGCAGGAGTTACTGGTGGGTGGCCTTGTGAACATGGAGGGATGGAGGCCAGGGAAAAGATGGAAGGTGTTCAGTGAAAGCCAATGTGGCTACCTGCTGCACCTACCAGTGATGAGTTTTCCTGTGCTCACTCCAAAGGTCTCTGACAAAAGGAATTCTCTTCCCTTTTACAGCATAAGTCAATAGTCAACATTCCCTTTGTTGACAATAATCACTATAAATGCAGTGCCACAGCCTATATCTGCCTCTCTGCTCTCAACTGCACTCTAAGTGCTCTGCATACCAGTGTATTTATCCTGCCATACTCCTGTAGACTTTTGTTTAATACTTAAATTCTGTGTAGATGCATGAGAGTGGTGAGACACTGGAAGAGGTTGCCCAGAAAGGTGGTGGAAGCCCCATCCCTTGAGACACTGAAGGCCAGGCTTGCTGAGGCTCTGAGCAACCTGATCTTGTGCAGGATGTCCCTGCTCACTGCAGGGGGGGTACACTAGATGGCCTTTGAAGGACCCTTCCAACCCTATGATTTTATAACAGTACTGTGTGCTTTTAGCAGCATTTACAGGCATTAATGCCATCCATCCTTTCTTCAAAACATAAATGCTTCCTCTGTTTTTCTTTCTGCTTCTTTCTGTGTCCTGAAACTCAGGCACTCCCTTGTCACACAAAGGCAGGGAGCCCAGGTGGCAGGGAGGGCGGGGCTGCTCAGTAGAATCACACAATCATAAAATCACAGAACAGCCCAGGCTGGAAGGGACCTTCCAGGTCATTGAGTCCAACCATCAGCCCAGCTCTGACAAGAACCAGCCCTAAATCATATCTCTAATCTCTGGTTCTGCCAGTCTCTTAAATCCCCCCAGGGATGGTGCCTCAGCCCCTGCCCTGATTAAATCTTGCTTTTGTGTAATTTTTTTAAAATTAGAAAAAGAGATGTAAGCCAAATATATTTCAGATAATTGTTCTTAATGTTCAGAGCTTTTCATCGTATACTTCAGTCTGCTTTCGAAACNATCACCTGTTACTTTTGAGAAGAGACCGGTCCACATCTCTCTACACCTTCCTTTCAGGGAGCTGCAGAGAGCCAGAAGGTTTCCCCTCAGCCTCCCTTCAGGGTGAACACCCCCAGCTTCCTCATCTGCTCCTCAGCAGTCTTGTTCTCTAGACCTCTCACCAGCTCCACTACTTTTCTCTGCACCCAGTTGCCCTTCTCTGGGAGCAGTAAGATGTTCCCAGGAAGCTGCCCTAGAAACTGTCCCTGTGGTTCATGGGGTCCAAAGCTTAGGCTGTGCACCTGTCGATGGTTTTTTTGCTGAGGCTGTGTGGCTGGGAGCAGGAGAGAGCACTTGGAGCTGTACAAACACAGGGGGTTTGCATTTCATCCCTCCACTGCTGACCAAAGCAGTGTCAAGCTCAAGAACAGAGCAGGGAGGACATCTGTGTGGGACTTCCATGGGACCATCCTCTAGGCTAGAGTTATTTTTAATTAAAGCTTGGAGGCTGGAGGGAGAATGCTGTGTCTTGCAGGGAACAGTGTGAAGGGAGGTGGAGGTGGGAATGGAGGAGCAGGTGGAATTAATTTGGGTAAGGTGGGTTTGGAGATGGTGCTGTGGAGCAGGAGCTCTGCTGCTCTCAGAGGCTCCAGCACTATGATGGGGAAGGACAGGCAGGAGCAGAGCTCCAGGGACAATGGTGGCCCTAGGGGACCAAGGAAGGAACTGGCACAGACAGGCAAGTGGAAGGAACTTGTGGCTGGGTTTAGGGTGCTGGAAAGGGAGGCAGGTGAAGATGGAAGGGAGAGTAAATGGCAAACAGGCTGAGGTGCTCAGGGAACACAGCAAATATTGAGGTGACTACTGAGAGCTCAGAAAAGCTACGATGTGAGGTGTAGTAGCTTTGGGATACTGTGAACGTTAAAAAAATGTTTATCACATGAAGCAGATGATGAGATATGAACTGATGAACTGGGGATGAGAAGACAGGATTGAAGAGTTGAAGCACTGAGGCTTTCTGTCAGAAACAGAAGAACTTCTGTTTCAACAGAGGCATTTTACAGGGGGACAAGGTGCTGCTGCCTTTGCTAGTGGGTTGGTTTTAAGGAGAGATTTGCTGCAAGGTGGCAGCTCTTGGTAAAGCTGTGCCCCCCAGCTTTGTAGTGTGGGGGGAAGTGCCCCCGCAGTGAGGACCCTGTGGGGGACCTGTGCTGCCCTCTCTGTCTTCAAATGCAGCTGCCTGAGCAAGGCAGTTGCTTCAGAAACGCCTGCAGCACCTTTCTCTGATGGCTTTTCCTTCCAGACCACAAAGTGCATGGAGGGACCTGACCCCAAACTGGCAATGGCCTCTCACAATGTGATCACCTTCCAGCCCCAGGTTTTGACCATGCCACGGCCAGGAGAGTGGCAGTCAGGGCTGCTGAGCTGCTGCTCTGACTGTGGCGTGTGTGAGTACATCCATTCCCCTCCTTCCTGCTGTTTCTGGTGTTTACACCTGCTGTAAACCCCACTTTTGTGGCTACCAACAGTGGAGCAGCTTCCACCAGAGGTCAAGAGCCACAGCTCCCATGGCTGCATGCCCATCCTGTGGCTTTCCCCCTTTCCTCTTTTTCTTTGTACCTCTCAGCCAATACCATGTCTCACTGTCTTGTAGGTATCTGTGGAGCCTTCTGCTTCCCCTGCCTCTGCTGCCAAGTGGCCGGGGACATGAACGAGTGCTGCCTGTGTGGGAGCAGCGTGGCCATGAGGACCCTCTACCGCACCAGATACAACATCCCGGTGAGTGACCACCAACTGCCCAGCTGGCAACAACAGCCAGCTTGGCCTTGCAGCGAAAGCCAGCAGCTTGGTGCTGGGTTGCAAGCTCAGGGAAGGCGAAAGGGTGCCTGAGGGGAAGAGCAGTGTGAGGGAGTTGGAACTATACCTACAACCCTGAGCCTTCATCTGTGAGCCAGAGATGATCACATCACACACCACCTTGGCCTAGCCCTCGCTGGCCATAAGCAACAGTGCACTGCAGCACAGGGATATTAATGATGACACCTGGAGTTACTGCACCCAGCTCTGGAGCCCTCAGCACACGAAGGGCACAGAACTATTGGCCAGGGACTAGAGACAGCCATGAGAATGATGCAAGGGCTGAAGCACCTCTGCTCTGAGGACAAGCTAAGAGAACTGGGGCTGCTCAGCCTGGAGAAGAGAAGGCTCCAGGAGACCTCACAGCAGCCTCCCAGTGCCTGAAGGGGCTACAGGAAAGCTGGGGAGAGGCTGTTTGCCAGGGCATGGAGCCACGGGACGAGGGGCAATGGTTTGAAACTAGAACAAGACAGGGTTAGATGAGACATGAGGAAGAAGTTCTTCTCCATGAGGGTGGTGAGACACTGGCCCAAGTTGCTCAGAGAGGCGGTGGAGATCCCATCTATCCTTGGAGACACTGAAGGCCAGGCTTGCTGAGGCTCTGAGCAACCAGATCTAGTGCAGGATGTCCCTGCTCACTACAGGGGGTTGAACTAGATGGCATTTGAAGGTCCCGTCCAATCCTATGATGAAAAACGTGGGAAACATAGAAGCTGATATGGGAAGGAGCCATTCCTACACTATCTCTCACTTGGCAGGGCTCTATCCTGAAGGACTGGATTGCCACCATGTGCTGCCCTGTGTGCTCACTCTGCCAGCTGAAGAGAGACATCAAGAGGAGGAAGGAACTGCGCATATTCTGGTAAGTCAGGCGTGCTGGCTTTAGAAAGCCAGCTCCACACAGAGCCAAGTGGGCTCCCGAAGTCTCCCTTCCCACTCATGCCTGACTTAAGTCACAGTCACAGCCAAGTGAAGGGTGACCTGTCCCACAGCAGAACGTTGCTGGGAAGCTCCTGCAGGATGGGGGCTCTGCTCAGGGTCCAGCCAGTGAAGCAGGACATGGGTGGAAGACACAGACAGATGGACTCTGTGTCTCTGTGTGTGTCACTGTGGCAAGTGACAGCCCTGCTCCCTCATCCTCTCCCATGCCTTTGCAGATGCTGCCATCTTCGCAGAGCTGCCGTGGGCAGGAATCACTGTTGCCAGGAAAAGCACCACGGGGCAGAAGTGGGGAGTTTGCCTTGATTATGGTTGATTTCTCCTTTCCCTGGGTGACACCACAATAAACAGCAGGGTTTTGTCTTCCCGACCGTGTGTGGGTATTTCTCCGTGTCCTCCCGCAGCACGAGAGGAGAGCGCTCTGCGCTCAGAGCAGCGCTGAGGTGATCGCCAGAGTACCTCAGAGATTCCTCTGCAGAGCACCTCTACCTGAGAAGTTTGTCTCGGGTGGGAACCACGAGGCTTTTATTCACCCTTTTGCTGCTCTAGGGCAGCGCCTGGTGTCGCTGCTGCTGCCGGAAGCTCTAGTGGCACTGTAAGGGAGCACTGAATGGAAGCGCTGCCGTTGCGGCGGGGAGGGGACGCCGCCCGATGGAGTCGGGCGCAGTGGCACCAGCTACAGAGCATAAATGGCATCTATTTATCTATTTCTATCTATTTTTACATCTGAGCGCTTCGTGGTTATAAGGGGGGGACCGGCAGCCAATTGCGGAGCTGGCTGGTATCACGAGATCAAAACATGGCGACTCCCTGGTGCAACATGGCAGCTCCTTGTGCCGTACAGCCGCCGAGGCGTACAACAAAATGGCGGCGCCAGGCCTGAGGCACGCCTGGAGAGAGGAGCCGCCGGCGCTTCCATCCAATGAGACCAGAGCGCCAGAATGACGGACTGATTTCTCGGACAATGGCCGCCACGGCTGCTGGGAGGGGGCGGCATTTAGCGCACTTTCTTTGCGGCTCCTTCGTGTGGTAAAGCCGCTTGAGGACTGCGGAGCCGGTCAGGTTCCGGCGGTAGCGCCTGTCCTGTGGCTCTGACACTATTGTTTTCCGCTCTGGTAATGCTGTTAAACCTCATCTGTGTGACCAGGCGGATGCCCGACTTCAGGGGTCCCGCTCTTTGCTTCCCCGCTGTCCCTCCGGCCTCTCCTGCCTGCTGGGGCTGGGACCATTGTGGTTATGGTGTGGGGCACAGGCAGAGGTGACAACACGTTCCCAGCACACCGGGACGTGGATGTGGCCACTCCGTTACTGGGATAGTGGCTTACGGCCGCACGGCCAGTGGTAACAGGTACAGCCTCTTCTTATTCTCACTGTTGCAGGACAAACTAGAGTGCTTCTTCGGGACAAACCGATCTCGTTAACTTACATCTGTCAGTTCGGATTACGCCAGTTTGTCCGTAGCTTTCTCCTGTATTCAGCCTGAGTCCTCAGCCGTGGCCAGCACTCAGCCCGAGAGAGTGAAAAAGCATCCCACTGGATACGATTTACCTCCTTTCCGTGGGCTTGGCCTCTCAGCAGCTCGCGTTTTTAGAAATCCTCTGTGCGGGGTGAGGTGGAGAGCAGGGTGACAGTCGCTAGAGGGCATGAGGGAAGAAGGATGCTGAAAAGGCCCGCTGGCTGCATTGCTGAAAAGTTCGGGGTAAGGAGGAGAAAGAATATTCCAGGAGTATCCTTCTGCTGCCTTTTGCCCACAGACAGTTCCCTAGTGAATAGAGCTTGCTGTGAGAAAGGAACAGCAATTTTTACACATAGCAGCAAATAGAGTAACTTCTGGTTTCCTGTTGTTCACCATTTCTAGTGTGGCTAGCAAATTGGGTGACACGTGCATGGAGCTCTTTGGCATCCATTTTTCTCATCTCGGCCATGGACAATTCCTGAAGCACTGTTTTCTCCCTGAGGTGAATGGGAATGCACACCTCTGAATAAGCACAAGGGAAGCAGAGGCTGTTGGAAGCCCACAGCAGTTTCACCATCACAAGTGGTAGCAGCTGCAAAGGACTGTGCTGTTCACCAAGAGGAAGCAGAGGCCTTAAATGTTTTCTGGGCATGTGAATTTTCAAGTGTGCAAGGCTTTGGTCTAAGAGGAAAAGTAGAGGCAAGACACTTGTCAGACAAAGGGTGCCAGGACTGCAGAAGGGTATAGCTCTGAGCCTAAATTTAGAGGAGGAGGGAATACATTGGTGAAAAGCAGCTGTCTCCAACAAGCTGGTGGGAAATCTGCCACTTGGGTGAAATGCATAATGGTGATTTAAGTTGTGCCTTCTTGGCCACAGAGGAATTTATTTGATGTGTGAATGTTGAACTTTAGAGGGAAAAGACCTATTGTGGTATTTTTGAGGTTGACAGGGCAGACCAAAGGGGTTTCTGAGAGTTTTGTGTCCAACACCAACTGTAAGACTGCATGGTGTCATGCCAGCCTGCAGCAGAGCCCTAGTGCAGTTCCTGGTGACCATCACATTGATCAACATTACATTCAGCTCTCCCTAGTGCTCATCTCTTCAAGTCTTTCAATAGCAACTACTCATACAAAACATGTGCTTCCTAATGAATTATTATTATACTTTTTAAACATTGCTTCTAAGTGCTGGGGTGAAGGTGCTGACCCCTTCTCTCCTCAGAACAAAGAAGGGACAGGCCCAAGGAGCATGCTGTGGTTGACATGACAGCACAGGTTCTGATCTGGGTAATAAGCAGACCGGGTAGTGACCTTCTGCCAGATTTAATATTAAACAGCACCTGCAAATGCATGAAAGGTGTTTGGGAGCACTGGCTGATAAGGATATGCCCAGCTTGATGTCTGTAGCATCTTAGGGTTTATATATGGGGAGCTGGGCAAAGGTCAGTGTTGTAGTGCAGGTGTGTCACACACCTGACCAGGCACAAAACATGATGGTGAACTCTGTGTTTAATCAGTTACTGTTATTAAGTGTTTTGGTGATATGGCCACACATTGTTCTCAAGGCAGAAGAGGAAAGCTTTATGAATGTTTGTCATATGTTCATATCTGAGAAATAAGCAGCCAGGGCAGACTTGGCCTTGAAAATAGTCACAAACAGATAAAAAAAGAATTTATTAGGGTAGAATTTACTGAAGAGTGTCGTGTACCTTTGTGTGGGTGTGGGTTTTGAGCCCTGAGCCCTTATCCCCTTGGGAGCCCTGCAGTAATAAAGCCTATGAGATGGCAGGGCCTGCATTCTCTCTGATGAAATCAGTAGCCTTATTACTGCAGAATCATTTGATTATAATCCTTTATTATCAATTTTTATGTAAATAGCTCTGTACTAGCCTTAGGCAAGACTCTCAAGGGTCTCAACAGCGACAGGAGTTGATGGCACAGTTCCAGCAGCCTTCCCAGTACATATGCTCTAAGAGAAAGGAGATCTGACTGAAAGGAACAACTGTAGTTTCCCGTCTCCATTGTTTTATTGTTGTTGTTTTGGTCAGTCCTTAGTGCTAGTCATGCTGAGAGCAACGTCCTCCTCTGACCACCTCCTGTGCAAAGGCTCTGCTTTTTCCTGACTCGACCTGGAAATAGCCCAGATCTGGTAGTGTAGAGTCTGCTCTGAGGTTTCCAGGCCTGGGTGCAGATATGCTCCATGAATGAGATAGGTAATAGTGGTTTTGCATCTATTTAGTCATATGTGCACCTTCTCAAATGCTACTTGGGCTGTGCAGTGGTCTTCTCTAGCCACTGGGATGCTTATAAATCACTTACAAATGCAGCAGAGAGATAATAGCTGACAAAGGAAGGAACAAGATCCCGGGATTGTGATTCCTGAATGATATACCCGTGCCAGGGCTTTGTGATGCACTGACAGCTCTTACAGGCAAGCCTTGTTGTTTGCTATTTAGTGATGAGTCTTGCTGGGAAGATGAGAGCATAAAGCTCATGCTTTTAACTGTAAACCATCTGTATGTAATGTGTGTTTCTGTTTTCCTCTGCCAGGGGGAAATGACTGTGACCATGTGGGTTTGTGCCTTCTCAGAGCACTGTCAGAGTCCTGTTCCAGGATGGCTGTGCACAGGCAGCCCAGCTGAGATGAAGGAGTCCCTTCAGCATCCTACCCTCACAGCCTGAGTGGCCTCATCCTTGGGGCTACTGGACTCACAAGCTACAGCCTGGCAAGCAGAAAACTCTGTGTGTCTGGGAGCAAGTGGGAGAAGCAGCATTCTTGTCATTGGTGCTGCTCCAAGATGTTAGAGGAGCTCCTGGAAAGCTGCCCAAAGCCCCTACATTGTACAACAGAGGCTGCTTCAGCTTTGCTACCCTCCATCGCATCAATTGCGTGCCCAGATGTTGTGAAACCCCTCTGATGGTCTCAGCACAGGCTTTGCATTGTGGCAACTATTTTGAACTGAAGGAAAAATTTACCAAGACAGTACCCACCTGCAGGCTGCTGAGGGAGAAGGCTTCCCAGCCAGCTGTGCCCCTTCCAGCACACCATGCTGCCATCCATCCTGCCCTGCCGGCTCCGTCAGACTCATCCCTCACTGCCTGCCCTGGGCAGGTGGAGATGCTATATTTCAACCCAATGTCAGTGCTAGCAACGCGGGTGGTTTGGGGTGGCTCCCCAGGAGGTGCTGTGCTGCAAATTTGCTTCCGACTCCTTCAGCCAAAAACAGAGGAAAAAAAAAAAAAAAAAAGTGAAAGCTGTGGCTTGTCCTGGCCCTGCCCTCCACAGAGGGTGGAGACTCCCCAGGGTGAACCCAATGCAGGGGACCCAGCTCCTGGCTGGCCTCGGAGGTGATGACAGCAGTGGGACTGCTCTGCCAACTGATTAAGCTGCCCTACACACCACCTACCTTCTCTTCCCTGGCTCCTGCTTCTCTGACATCTCCTCTCCAGCCTTGCAGTGCTGCCTCGGACCTGCTGCTGGTAAGGGAACATTGTTTTTATTGAGATAGATTGAATTGGCTGTACTGCTTTGCTTCCTTGCCCACAAATCGCTTGCTCTGCTCTCACCAAGGAATTAAGATGCAGCATCTCTTTTTATCTGGCAGCACAGCAAAGCGCTTACCTACCTTTCCCCAGCTTTTCAAGAGATTTTACTGGGAAATTTGGCAAGAAATAAGTGAAAGTATGTTTTACAAGTGTGGGGCAAAAGCCTCAAAGCTTAAAGGAAAATCTGTAAAAAGGGAGAACTTTATAATATTTTGCAGCAAATGCCAGGCTGGGAGTTTGCCTGTGCATGTCAGTGTGCTACAGCACACCCACATGCCAATACTTGCACACCCGGAGTGCTGCTCCTCCATCCCCAATTAACACACTGTGGCTCTTTTGACAGAAGGCAGATTACAAATCTCTAATAAATTGAGCTCTTTGCATGAAAATATATATGCGAATCACATTATCCTTATTTACTCGAACAATTTAAAATTCCTACACATGTTCCTGTGTAGTGCTGGGCTGGCTGTACTGAGCTCTTTGCATGCCCACATCCATTCCCTACCCATCCTACGTGGGTGAAGAGGGTGGAGAAAAAGGTATACTTAAAACTTCTGTGTATTTCTGTCAATCCAAAGCCTAAAATGTACATTTTTAGTAAACGCTGTGCTGCTTCAGCTTGCAGGTTGCAAGGCTAAACATGGTACCCACGAAAAATAAGAGCAGTAGTAGAAAATCACTCTGGCAGTAGTAGAAAATTTCTCTGGCAGGTTCAAGGATTCAGCAAAAAAGCAAACAGGCTGTTTTTAAGAAGGTTTTGAGCCAGCTTCCTTCAGAAAACTGCTGAAAGCTTCTCGAAAGTACACCTCAGTCTCTTCCTCTTAAAATGATTTCAAGGCTTATTCTCTATACTTTAAATAACTGCCTGGATTTGGAAAAAAAAAATATATATGCTTAGGAATTTCAATGCTACTCTTGTAATATTGTTTTTATTATTTTATTTTGTTTCTGTTTGAAACAAATTTCTCTGGTGCCAAAAGCTTTGTGGGAAGGCTGGCAGGCTGGCTGCCACTCAGTTTTTCTTATCAATGACATATCTTTAGGCAAACTCAGCTTTGTAGAAATTTCCTGAAAGGTATGATACTATTGTGGTTCAAGTGTGTTTAAGTCAACTGGAATTTATAGTTGTATTGTTTTATGGTTCTGTTTAGTGCCCCTGTGTATGTAGGGAAAATAAGACTTTGTACTTCACAGCTCTCAGAAGCATAGACAGGAAAGTGACCATGGGGAGAGCTTAATTTTCTGTGTATCAGAACAGCGGGAAAAGATATTTCATGGTCTTTTTTTAGGAAAGCAGTTTCATTTTGCCATGAATAAATGTTTCAATCTCAAGATCCAGTATTTGGCCTCCTAAAAAAGTGTTCTGAAACTAAATATCTCTGAAGGAAAGATTAGGCTTGAGTTATCAGGCTCAGACTGGAATTGATGTGTATCTCCTGCTATTCGTGGTCTAAAGCAGATACTCGCTAGCTGTTGGTGATGAATTCTAGTAAACTTCATTTAAAGAGTATTATTTTGAATAGAAATTAATTTGATTGACATTCATGATGGCTGTTTCCGTGCCCGTCACATGCTCTGATTTAATGTGTCTTGGCATCTATGTCACATCAGACACAAGGAATAATTTTTTAAACAATATTTTTAAAAAATCTATTCCTAAGGAGCCACTGCAGAGAGCTGGCAGTTGTATCCTTTGCATCCCTGTGGGCAAGTTTATCATCAGATCAGAAATCAAAAGGTGATTTGTGAAATCTCAAACTCTCACTCCCACAGCAGGTGCTTATCCTGCAGTGAACACAAAAAGAACACTCCAAAAAGGAAGAGGCAACCAGAAGCACACACCTGTAGCAGCCATGAGTTATCTCCACCCTTAGGTCTTCAACTTCTCTTGGCATGCTGTTAGCTCAGGTCCAAATCCCTGCTTCCAGAGGTTTCCAGAGACACTCAGGCAATGCCACAGCTGCCCCCATCTCATGTTTGGAACAGTCCTGCTCAGAGGGAGAGATGAGTGGCGTGACTTCCCAGAGCCCCTTACCACTGGTGTGTCACTTTGTCACCCCAAGGAGTTGCTGTGGCAGAGTCCTTGCTGCACTTCTGCTCCTTTGAGGAGATGGCCAACACTGATTTCATAGAGCAACTGATAAATAATCCAGTTTTACCCATATGAACATTCTGCAGTAAATTCTAGTAGCTCTCAAAGTGTAAAATGCTGTTTCCAGTATAAACCTAACGTATGAAATATATTTTTCACTTTGATAAGTCTAAATGTAACTTCATCTATTGGGAGGAACAGCACACAGACAAACCCTATCTTCTTCCTACACCATCTCACTTTGTTACCAAAGGTGACACAACCACCCTGCAGCCAGGAAGGGACCTAGTGGTTTACATCATCACTTGACTGGTAAATTCAGTTAACAGCAAGGGACTGTGTTCTGAAGAATGGCTCCGTGGGAGCAGTGTGAGCCTGTGTTTATGAAGGCAGTTTCACATATCTTGTGCTTACTGCCAGACAATCAAGTTCAGTCTAGAAGCCTTGTCTCCGTTTCACTCCTAAATGAAAAGTTTGTTTCCTAAAGAGCATTTCTGAAATTTTAGGGCAACCGCTGAGTGAGGTTTTTATGCTGATCTTTGGGGAAGAAAAAAAAGAATCCAAACCCAAATAAAATCCCTGTTCTCTTGATAATGCTTGAGGTCAGACTCCCAACTTCATAACGCTACCTCAGGGGAAAAAAGTTAAGCTGGAGATCAAGTGAAATAGTGATCTAGATAGTTTATAGATGCAGTGAGATACCAGGCCTGACTCAGTGTCTTATGAAGAGATCTGTGCTCACGTGGTGCTATGGGTTATCCAGCAGCTCAAGGGATTTTATGTCTGTCTGAGGGTGAGACTTCTGCTTGGTCTGCTAGCAAACATCTGCTACAGTTTATGTCTTCAAGTGAAAAGTCCCTGCTGGGTTTCTGAACTCCCAGCTCTGCTCTACCAGAGCAGTCTTCCAAATGTCAAATTGTTGACGTCCAGCTATAATTAGCCCAGAAGCTGCTATAAGTAAATAGCCTTATGAAATTCGCTGCTCTTTTGTAGGCAGAGCAGTCCTCCCCAGCACAAGTAGAGAGGAGACTAGGTTTATAGATTAAAGGCTTCCAGACTTTACATGTTGCAGTTTTAATTGATGATATTCAAAATCCATTTCAGCTCAAATTTTAAGCAGTTGCCATTATAATTGTATTTGGAACACAGTTTATTTCAATTTCAGGAAGATTATTGATTACTAAGACATTAAGACTGCCCTGAGAGTTTATGGAGTCTCCTCTGGAGACATTCAAAACCCTGGACACCTTCCTGTGTGACCTGGTCTATGTGTTCCTGCTCTGGCAGGGGGATTGGACTAGATGATCTCTTAAGGTCCTTTCTAATCCCTTACATTTTGTGATTAAGACTTGTATGTTTTTGCCAGTGAGGAGACTACAGTTTTGTCAGAAGAACCTGCCCTGGGCTAAGGTTTGGACAGTGTCGCTGGGAGATAGACAAACCAGCCTTGACACACAGATGGACTGGTGCCAAAAGCTGGGCTTCCAGTGTTCTGTGCACTGACAGCCACACAGCAGTGTCTGGCTAACTCTCTGGCAGCTTTAGCAAGCCAGCAAGATAAGGGCTTGGTTCTTCATTTGGCCATATGACTGGAGTAGATTAAATGGCCCAATTTTGTTTTGCAAGGCTCATTTTATTAACTTCTCCAAAATTCATGCAACATTTCTGTAATGGTCTCCCAATTGGCCTTCTTTGCTGGTGTGAGCCATGTGGCAGTGCTGAGGTACTGGGCCAGTCATGCAGAGCTCCTCTAACCTCTGCTTTCCCATGAGCTGCTGCACTGCTGACATTTACCCAGCTGACAATTAAAGTAATTAGACCCTCATGAATCAGCATGGTATGTAAAGGGAGGCTGAATCATGCCTTCCACTTAAGTAACCCTGTGCTTAAAGGAGACAAAGGTCTGGGTGCACAGGGGACATCTGAGGATGGCCCATGAGTGCACGTGGATGGCCCACATGCAAGGGCCTGCCTGACAAGAGAACAGACAGCTGCTTTCTAGTTTTTACAAGGAAAGCAAATCCATGGTAAAGGACTACTTGGCAGTGGTGTCCTTTCCTAGGTTTTTTTTACTTTATTTTTATTTAAATTTTAAAAAGAACAGTTTTCAGGGTTTGTTTCCATTGAGTGGGAGCAATAGAGAAACAGGTGGAGTGTCTTGCTTTCAGACACATCTTTCCTTTCCATACCTCATCAAATCTTCCCACTTCCTGTTGTATTTTTTTCATGTACAGAGGGAAAATGGCAGAAGGCCAGCCCCACCTGAGCATTCAGATGTCAGATGGCAATACAAATGGCATCCCCAGCAGAAACCAGGCCTCCCCAGACACTTCCAAGCGAGGAAGTGTGCTGACCTTCCACAACGTCTGCTACCGTGTGAAGATAAAGTCTGGCTTCCTGTGTTATCAAAAAACAGCCGAGAAAGAAGTTCTGAGAAATGTCAAGTATGTATTTAAGCATCTCCTTTATGCTTCATTCCTATCCAGGCAGTTGAGTCCACCCCTGCCTTTCACTCATCCACTGAGCACAATATTCAAAATTTGATCAAGATTTAGAAAAATTATATTTGGTTGCTTTGTGTTTGCTTCATAGCTTAAGCTTCAGGCAAGGCCCCAGTAGTCCTCCACCATCAGCTCTGTGTCTGTGCAGGAGGGAGCTGATGCTGCTGGACATCATCTCCCCCGTCCCCAGGGAGGGACAGCCTTCCTGGGTGCTATCAGCATGGGGACATGCCAGCTTGTGAGGCTGTGGTTTTTGTATGCTGCCTGGCAACTTGCCTGCTGCAATGTGGTATCAGGCTGTGATGCCAGCAGCCCATGTCTCCTGCCCTGAGGTGGCCTTTGGGAAGATTAATTTTGGAGGCTTTATAAAGGAGGGTTAGGTTAACTTTGAAGAAATGTAAATTTTTGTCATACCCTCCCCACCCCTCAACATGAAGCACTGCTGCAGTGAGGGCATCACCTCGTTGTGGCCTTTGTTTAATAATCTGTGCATAGCGTTTGCCTGTTCACAGTTCAGTAGTTAAACTAAGAGGTGAGGGCTTGTAGAACATGCCTTTCCGGTGACTTTCAGCTCTCTGGCTCCCAATTTCAGTCATAAATATTCACCTTTTTGTATAGCTGTGTCTGGCCTGCTCATTTCCCATGTAATGTGCACACCTCCTGAACATGAGCTCTTAAATCCTTTCCTGCTCTCCTCGAGACCTGTGTGTTGTGGTAACTCAGATGGCTAGCACTGATCATTTGCAGTCTTGTTCAGCAGAAAGCATTCCTTGTGGCTTAGCATAGAAGAACATTTAACACAAATAGGCTGTATCATTTGTAGAGGGCATTTTCCTCAAATAATTTTAAAATCCTTTTCTCCCTGACTTTTGCGTTTCATGTGGCTTAAAATCAGATCCAGAGAAATTATTGGCTGCAGCTCCTCTGAGTACAGACAAATTCCCAGTGTGTTCTGTTTACAGGCAGCATTATTCCTTCTGTCAAGAGAATAATACCTTTAGAACTGACTGTGGTTAAAGCAAGCATTTGCTTTGCTTCTAGAGATCCCTGAAGGAAAGAGTATGCATTTTACTAAACTTCCTGTCATCCTCATTATACGCAGATCATTTTTTCTTTAATTAGGAATAAAAATTAAGATGTAATTTAATGGGTTTGAAATGTTGTTTGTCATCCAGCAACTTAATGCCAAAATTAATAAGATACATGAGGTATTTCAACAGATAATTTACACCAACCTACCAGATGAAATAGTAAGAGACAGTAAAACACCCTACATGGTTGGAGAAACCCTTCTGTTTTGTCTTACAGTGGCGTCATGAGACCAGGGCTAAATGCAATTTTGGGACCCACTGGCAGTGGCAAATCTTCGTAAGTGTCCTCTTTCCCTGCACAGAAATTCCACCCAGGAGAAATCGAACCTGCCCATATTTAACCATAATGGGCAATACTTTGAGGGAAAAGTGGTTTTGTACCATTGAGATTTGTACAAATGTGCTGTTTTCTGAGAAATAACTGAATTCAAAAAAGACATGAAATAGATGTAATTCTGTTTTAGTCCTTTCTTTCTTGATAGATGATCTCTGTGTATTGTTCTAAGTTAAGCTGAATTTTTTTACTGAAGTGACACAAATGCATTGTGAAAATGCATAGATCTTATTTCCTTAGGAAACAAGACAAACGAAATTCAGCCCTTGAAAGTTGCTGGGGTTTGTCTTAGTAGCAGGTGTTTGCCATTGGAACTGGGTTGATGGTTGGAACTGAGAGCTCATCTCCTGCAGGCTCGTCTGACAAAGTAACCAACTTTTCTCCTAGTCTGCTTGACATTTTGGCTGCAAGAAAGGATCCCCATGGGCTTTCTGGAGACATTTTGATCAATGGAGCTCCTCAGCCTGCCAACTTTAAATGTACCTCTGGATATGTTGTGCAGGTAAGTTGTTCTTATCTCTAAATGGATTTTATTGTTCCCTCCTGACTTCTGTCATAAAAAACTGCTGCAGTGTTAGAAGGGCCTTGCCTTGATCCAAAGATTGGGACTGGTACAATAACTACTCTCCCCATGTCCATCCATTTTGGGAGAGAGACTCTGCTTTGTGTTTGGGTCACTTTCCTTGATGCTCTGCAATCTATGGGAGTAGATGCTGTGGATCCCTTCTCTTGGAGGAGCAGCTGTAAGCTACCAACATAACATGGAGTATTTTCCAAGTATGATGCTTTTTAGTGTGGCTGGGGTCAATGTCTCTGAGTCCCATGCAGAGAAAACTTTTGCCTTGCTAAGGAGGGCTGAGCAGAAAAACAGGTGAAGGGCAAAAGAAAGGAAACCCCATCCCTTTTCTCATTCCTTTTCCCTCCCTCTTTCCCCTATGCTCAGCAGCAGGCTTGCAGTTTATCAAGACCTCAAGAAGTGCATCCTATGAGAACACCTTATAAAAGTAGAGTCAGCATGTTACATAAAGGCAGTCCCTCAAAACACACATATCTCTCCAAACTTCCTACATCTGACCGATCCCTGTTGTGAGAGACAAGCATCTAATATCTAAAAAACCTATCTTCCTTCTTCTTTCACTGGAACAAGCTTGGAAAACCTTTGCCTGACCCCACCTGGACCCAAGATCTCTTTTCCTTCTTCCCCTTCTCCCTGCTCTGACCTGCAGTGGGTTGAGGCTTCATTGATATGCATGCAGTGTACTGACCTGAGCTGTAGATGCAACTTGGGTCCCTTTGCCCCTACACTATCCCATTCAGCACTTCCAAAAAATGGAATAAGGTTAGAATACATGAGGAGTTATTTTGGAGTATGTTGTCATTTATGCATTTTGGTGGAGGATGCTTCTATGTTGGCAAGGAGTAAAGGGAAATAAATGCATTAAATCAATTCTGTGCTGTGACACAGGGACTGAAGATGCACCTTGCTGCATGTTCTGGCTGTTGCTGCCAACCCTCTGCATGCAAGAGCAACATGAGAAACGAATAGATGCTGCTTCCAGAGGGAAAAACAGAAATCATTAAGGCAATAACCAAGTACTTACTTTCTTTTTCCCGAAGGATGATGTGGTGATGGGAACCCTGACTGTCAGAGAAAATCTAAAGTTCTCAGCAGCACTTCGTTTGCCAAAATCAGTGAAGGAACAGGAAAAAAATGAACGAGTGAATCAGATCATCAATGAACTGGGTTTGAGCAAAGTAGCAGATTCCAAGGTAAGGCATGAAAATATGGCTCTTGGATATTAAGTGATGCATCCATTTAGCCACGTGGCTCACTGTGGCAGATAAAAAAGCAAGTACATCCCTGAGAGCAGGGCCAAAGTTTGTTACAGTCCTTCCCAAGTATGTCATGGTGGTGGGATGCCATGTGCTCTGGTATTTGATACTAGGCCAAAGAAGACAAGTTTCTTGTTGTGTGGCAGGTTGGCACCCAGTTCACTCGCGGGGTGTCTGGAGGGGAACGGAAAAGAACCAATATAGGGATGGAACTCATCACCGATCCTGCCATCTTGTTCCTGGATGAGCCCACAACGGGACTTGATGCAAGCACTGCGAATGCTGTCCTGCTGCTGCTGAAAAGGTGACTGCTTTGGAAACACCTTCCTGGTCTCACCACTGAGCTCTGTTTGAAATCACAGTCAGAGTGAGCAGTTGGGGAAATTAAATGTGTCACTGTTTAGCAAAGATCCGGGGGGAGGAGGTGAGCTGGGGGAATTCTCTCACTCAAAAACAGGTGCTCACAGCAGTACAGAAAGCACCTTCCACAAAAGTGTATCCTGGGACTGAAGTTTGTCTGTCACTTCTGTCACAGCTTCTTTTCTTCTCATGCCTGGGTCAGAAATGTGGTACTGTATGGTAAAGTTATTGATTTTGATGTGGATTGTAAGTAGAACACAGATAACTGTTTCCCCATAGTGTGATATCTTTGTCCTGTCTTTGGGAAAGCACTATATGCTCTCTGAAAATTTTATTTCATTTTGCATTTACTATAAGCAAAGAGGACATGAATGCTCTCAAAGCAAGTTCCAGAGCTTTCTGTTTGTATCAGAATCTTCCCAGAACCTTCTCCTCCAGCAGCATTCCCAGTAAGAGGGACCCTTTTTTTCTCACACGGACAGTTTAAATATACACTAAATGTAGAACTAAATATTTTCTTTTTCCTTTCCCCTTCCCTCCCTGCCTTGCCAAGTTACTCAAACTAAGCAAGGTCTAAATTCTCTTAGCTACATGCTGCATCGAGTTGCAAAGCTAACATCTGTCTCATACCTCCCTGCACATTCAGGATGGCAAAACAAGGGAAGACCATCATCTTCTCCATCCACCAGCCTCGGTACTCCATATTCCGCCTATTTGACAACCTGACACTGCTGGCAGCAGGGCGAGTGCTGTACCATGGGCCAGCTCAGAGTGCCATCGAGTATTTCAACTCTGTCGGTGAGCTCAGCTCTCAGCAGGGCCTGCTGCAGAGACATCCTTAGTTTGCATCAACTTGGATAAAATCATAGAATGTGTTGGCCTGGAAGGGCCCTTCCAAAGCCATCTAGTCCAACCCTCTTCAGTGAGCAGGGACGTCAGGTTGCTCAGAGCCTCAGCAGGCCTGGCCTTGGGTGTCTCCAGGGGTGGGACCTCCACCACCTCTGGGCAACCTAGGCTAGTGTCTTACCTCCCCCATGGGGAAGAATTTTGTAATGTAATCTAAACCTGCCCTGCTTTAGTTTCTACACAAGAGTATGCTAGTTTAAAATAAGGAGCCTGTTCTGATTGGATTGAGGCTGGTTCGTAGCCTTCTTCACAGAAACACAGAATGTCAGGGTTTGGAAAGGGCCTGAAGAGATCATCTAGTCCAATGTAGAGCAGAAACACCCAGAACAGGTCACACAGGAAGGTGGCCAGGTAGGGTTTGAATGTCTCCAGAGAAAAAGACTCCACACTCTCTCTGGGTGGCCTGTGCCACTGTTCTCTCACCCTCACCCTGACAAAGGTGTCTCATATTTCTGTGGAACCTCCTTGTTCCAGCTTGTATTCATTGCCCCATGTCCTATCACTGGAGATCACTGAGCCTGGTTTCATCCTCCTGACACTCACCCTTTCCATATTTATAAACATGAATGGGGTCACCCCTCAGTCTCCTGTTCTCCAAGCTAGAGACCCAGCTTCCTCAGCCTTTCCTCATGTGGGAGATGCTTCAATCCCTTCATCATCTCCATGGCTCTGCTAAAGAAGTATCTTCAGTGTGCTCAAGTTGAGCTCATCCCTGTCACTGTGAGTCCATCACTGAGGAAGCACTGACATTTGTAGTGAAAAAACAGGTAAAAGGAAAGGAATGGCAAGGGGGTTGGAACTAGATTATCTTTGGGGTCCCTTCCAACCCAGGCCATTCTATGATTCCATGATTGTTTATATCAAAGATGCAAAGTTTGATTAACACAGAGGGAGAAGGTAAAATGAAGAGACAGGCGTTCTGTCAGTGCCAACAGGGCTTGATCAGAATTGCCCATAGTGTGTATTTGTAAGACCAATATTTTAAGGGACTAAGCATTTGACGTGATGGAGGTCCATCCCTGGAGACATGCAAGGCCAGGCTTGCTGAGGCTCTGAGCAACCTGACCTAGTACAGGGTGTCCCTGCTCACTGCAGGGAGGTTGGACTAGGTGGCCTTTGAAGGTCCCTACCAACCTTATGGTTCTCTGGCTGTTTCAGCTCTTGATCCATTTGGATGACGCGACAGGTCTAATCACCTGTTCCTGGGCACTTCTTAATTAGACAAAGCCCAGGCTGGGACTGAGAAGGGCACTTTGCCAGCTGAGTCCTTGCTGTTAGAGCTGTCTGGCATCACCCTTCAGCTCTTGGGTGAGCATGGAGCTTTTGGAGCTTTTGGAGGGGCAGGGTGCTGTGTTTGTGTCCATGTTGGCCAGTCAGAGAACCACCACTCGGGGCTTGTAACGCTGTCTCCGCAGGCTACCAGTGTGAGCCTTACAACAACCCTGCCGACTTCTTCCTGGACATTATCAACGGAGACTCCACTGCGGTGGCAATGAGTAAGATGGAGGAAACTGGCACAGGTAAGAAAGCCAGAAATGAGAGACCTTGTGGTGACACAGCACAGCAGTCCAGCACAACACTGAAAAACTCTTGAGAGGTGCCAAACAACAAATAACCCAGTTATACAAGTGATGAGAGTCTTGTGTACTGCTGATCTGTGTTGCTCTAAAAGGAAAGAAAAACCACAAACACCATTCTGTTCCTTAATCCTTTTTGTTTATAGGTGGAAAATAGTTAGCCTAATCTGAAACAAGGACTATATAGATCTCTTCTTCTCTATGCTGCTTATAAACATGTATTTAGTAACTTGTCTTTGCTGTCCATTTCTTCAGAAAACAACTTGTATACTTTTATGTTACACTCAAATTACAAGATATTAAAGGTGAAAAACTGTTTTCCTGTGCTGACCTTGTAATGTCTCTGAACACAAGAAGCAGTTTTGTCATCTCTCAGCACAGAGGAGCTGAAGAAGCAGAAGATGATATGATGTGCTGCAGAAGCAGAGATGATAACTCAGGACGGTTTTTCCAGGAACTTAATTTGATGCAGTTGTGACTTGTATCTTTTGCCTAATGGAATGGTTTATTTCTGACTGATTTCCTTCCTCTGAATAGGGTGTGAAGGGCAGATAGAGGTAGAGGACCAGTGTTCTTCTGATGCTTTGCTGAAGTTGGAAGGAAGAAATTGTCCCCAAACTAATAAATCAAATCATCCTTTTTCATCCTGGCTCTTGCTGCTCATTAGTAGCACACACTCTTTTTGCATGAATGAAAAGGAAAATGAAACAAGGAATCCCCTGTGTGCCCAAACACAGTTTCACTATATCCTTTATCAAAGAACCAACCAGCGTTTTAGAGCAAGTGTCTGACTAATATTGTAGCTGGCAGCATTGATTTGTCATTGGAAAAGTACACGCAGGACTACAGTTAAGAAAAAAAAAAAGGATATCTAGTTGAAATTTCTTTATGATGGACTCAAAAGTTTGAAGTAGACACATGCAGAATTACCTGGATCTAAAAGTCCAGGAGGGCCAGGATTATCTCCCTGGGGGGAGGGAAAATCACTCATTTAGATTGTACCCTGAGTACAGGGTATAAATTACTGGAAGTAAATGTGCAGGTTAATTCTTCTGCTTTGTTAGTAATTCTTCCTCCCCAACATAACTCAGCCTGCTTAATTCCTAAACATTTCCCCATCCCTTACAGAAATTCTCATATATCTTTTTAATCTTTCCAGCAGAAGAACGCGCTGAATATGAGACAACCTTGGCTGAGATGTTAGCAGAGAAGTACTCAGAATCTGTCTACTACCAAGAGACAAAAGCAGCACTAGAGAATATGTCTTTGGGAAACAAAAAGAAATCAAAAGCTGTTTTCCGACAAATCACATATGCCCATTCCTTCCTTCACCAGCTGAAATGGGTGTCCAGGCGCACATTTAAGAATCTGCTGGGAAACCCTCAAGCTTCCATAGCTCAGGCAAGGCTATTGTTGTCTCTCCTTTTGTGCCATATTTGTGTTGTATTTGTTCCACTGCAGGTACTGAATAAGTCCTTGGGATGGTTTTTGCCTCTTGCTGTTTTGACTGCTGTAAACATCTGAAAAAGAGAGTGTTCAGGGGCTGGAAACATGGTCCATTAGAATGTGTCTTGAGTGAGCCCAAATGAGCAGTATGAGGGACTGTTCAGTAATAATTTTGAACTACTGAAAGAATTCAGGAGGCAAGAGCTTTTCCAGCAGATCGTTTTGCTGCTCCGATGCAGGAACAGATGATCTCCCAAGCAGTTTCACAGATTTGCTCAAGAGCAGTCTTCAGACTCTAGCTGTTCAGGCTTGGTATGCTTGGGTCTGGCCTCAAACCTTCTGCCCAGCCTGAGAAACCTGAGGGACTACTCTGGAACACTGAATTTGACTTCACCACACCACAAAGTTCTGGTTCAAGTATAGAAAGACTTTCACAGTCTCATAATGTTGTTGGGTCATTTGACTGTACTTAATAGCCATGAGGTCTTCTGGAGAAGATATGATGAAGACCAAAGCAGCGTCTAACACATGCCATGGAAGATGAGACTGTTGTACGTGACTGGCCCTCTAAGTGCTGGCTTTGCAGAAGAATCAACACCAAAAGTGTTGATTTCTTCAAAGCTACACATTGCCTTCAAAATTTATGAATGCATGGCTCTCATTGTTAGAAGGACTAATCCTCAGGAATCCCCCAGTTCACCAGCCAAATTCTGCAGTCCCTGTACCAGCAAAACTTCAAATTCAGCATTCCTTAACAAGCTGGTGATAAAAATGGTCCTGAGCCCAGGGATAGAAACTGTCTTCATCGTGGTCTGTATAACCGGTGAACAAACAGCCAGTGTGGAAGGGAATTGAGTCCAGAATCCCTTGAGGTTAAATAGCTTTCAGTATGTGTGTGTGTCTGTATGTTGATACGATGGAGATCCTTAATAATTGCTTTGTAAAATCTTGACCTTGTGACAAGAATTAGACTCTGGAGGATCTCATAATACCCCAAGGTTAATGGGCCTGGCTTGTTTCTCACAATCTTCTCTATCTCCCCACCACCTCATTAGGGATGGATTTTACAAACATTCTTTGAGGGGCTCCTTAAAGCCATTTTTTTATTAATCTGCTCTAAATTGGGCTTGAAATGATCCCTGCTTTCCTCTGCACTTGGCTTAGGAGCCGAATCCTCCCTGACATTTGCTCCTTTGGGCAGGATCTTAGGATGGAGGGGTTTATGGGATTATGATTTATGCATTGCTCACACTTCAAAGTGTCAGAACTGCCTGATACTGTTGTTTTCCTGAGACTTTTGTCATTTGCATTTAGTGTTAAAAAAAGTGTGGTGTATACTGTTTAATGTTTCAGATTCTCTCCTTGAGGTAGCTGGCATCTCTGCTGTTTAAACTGAATTACAGACACAGTACACCTAGAACCTAGTTGTGGTATCTTGCTTGTGTTACGGTTTTTCTCCTTCCAAAAAATGCTCCCTGTCAATCTGCACTTCCTGCTACATAGTTCAAAAAAACCCAAACTGCTGAAGCTTTGAAAGCAATGAGAATAAGACTTTGAAAGCAATGAGAATAATACTCTTCTTCCTCTTTTCTTTTTTTACATTTAGGTGTGTGTTACAGCTTTGTTGGGATTGGTTGTAGGTGCCATTTTCTTTGGGCTTACAGACGACCCTGCTGGGCTACAGAACAGGTCAGTCAGCTTGGGTAACTCATACTCAAAAATTTGACAAAGCTTCCCTCAGCATTGCAGTAGGATAACAGATAGCTGGGAAGGAATCCACAAGCTCTTTATAAAATCTGTCTACTTCTATAAAGAAAATGTTTCTCTTTATGACAGTAACACCAAACCTGCCTTAGTGACCTTGAAGCAAGAATGTTCTGCCTCTAGGAAGGTCCCTGGAGAAGTGAGAGGGGGACACAGTCCTGCCCTCCTGGGCTGTATCCCAAGATGCTGCCTCTGAAGTATGGCCTTTTTCAGTGCCAGCCAGATTGCTGAGGACACCAACAGCAGACATCATATTACAAAGGCTTAATTCAGCACAGCAGCATTTTAACTTCTTTCCTACAAAGGTGTTTCCCCTTTTGATAAAAAAGATCAAAACGTTCAGGCTTGTCTACATAAACTTGAGTAACTCAAGCTTTGATGTTGCAGCTACTTGTTTATACATTCATGCATTTACCAGCATCAGGACATGCATCTAAAGCTCAGTTTTAAAATCATTCTGGTCTGTGTATCATTTTGACTTCTTATGTGTGTGACCTAACAAATGGGTTTGCAGCCAAGAAAGCTCTGGGTTCTTAGTCCTAAAACACTTCATACCATGTACGTAAAGAGTTTTAAATTGAGTGTGAAAGCAAAGCCCTAAATTTTTGTGGAAAAGGTGAAAACAACTTCTCCCTTTGCTTATTCAGTTCCTCACAGATTGCATCAGGCAATGCCTCACAGGCTGAGGTTTCTTAAATGTGTCAGGAAATAAAAAATAAGTATGAAAAATCAGTAAATTTTTACCCTTTGACTGCATCAGAGAGCAAATTCTTCTTGCATGTGAGTAACAAATACTGCCTGTACCAACTCCGCTTCAGGCCTGTCGCAGACTCAGGCTTGTAATCAGGCCTTTTCTTGTGGAAAAGGGCTGAGAGGCCAAGTACTAGCAACATCCAAGGATTACAGTTGGATTTACTACATTTAAATCACCTTTTCAATAATAGCCTGCTATTTTACTTCACTTTGCAGAGTGGGTGCAATGTTCTTCCTGACCACCAACCAGTGTTTCAGCAGCATCTCAGCTATTGAACTCTTTGTTGCAGAAAAGAAGATATTCACGTAAGTCAAGTACATAAGAAAAAGCTTACTGCGCACTACTGTTAGTGTGTTTGCCCTGCTCTTGCTAGTTGGCATTTAAGTACACACAGTGCAGAGTCTTCTAATTGAGCTGGTGCTCTTCTAGTCTGTTAGGAAGTTGTCTGCAAATCTCCCCAAAAGCTGAGAGTTTAAAATTGTCAACATAAGTAGGAAAAATCCTCCTGAATACTCAATTTAGGTGCTGATTAATAAATTTGTGACTCGACAGTGAGGACAGTAAATGCTGCATACCTGGGTTCTTTAAAGCTATGGAAATTGCCCTGTACAGAAAAGGGAAATTTCAGCTTTACCCCTTTAGTCTGTCTGGCTGACACAACATATTAATTTGCAGGTAAAAATGCAGCTCTTGCTATTGTGTAGCTCATTGGATGTTTGCATTGCAGCCTAGCTGTGATAGAACTCTTTCTTCCCATTTGAGCTAGAATTCCTTTGTTTCCAGGTAAATATAATCTTACTGGTTTTTAGTGATTGAATTTGTATTTGTACATTTCTCTGTGTTCCAGACATGAGTACATCAGTGGGTACTACAGAACGTCCGTGTATTTCATCTCTAAGCTAATGGCTGATTTAATTCCCATGAGGACTCTGCCAAGTATCATCTTCACCTGCATCATATACTTCATGTTAGGCAAGTATGGTCTTCTGCAGGCCCACTGCAAACCTCACAGGCAGTCCTATTTTGCTGATCTGCATGTGCACATGTGTATTTTATAGGCTAAAGCACTACATTGCCTCATTGTTAGTCTGCTGTGCTGCTAACAAGAAAGACACATTTTCAATGATTTGAGCATTCACATCAATCTGTCATGTGTCTCACCTCTGCTGCCCTTAGAAACAAGAGTGCCAAGGCTATTCCTACACAGATTTGATTTATTTATGGCTATCTTAGCTCCTGGAGGCTTTTACAAGATACTGTTTCCATCCTGGCAAAAACACCTGTCAAAGTAAAAAGTTTTGTTTCAAGAACTCAATATTGTGTGAGTTAGTGTCAGCTTGTTCTTGGTGGTGAAGTCCCTTCTGGTTCACCAGCAGGCTTTGAAAACTGCTGGCACCAACTTTTACAACCTAGAGGAACTTCAAATATCAGCCTCAAAATGTAGAATCACAGAATGGTTTGTGTTGGAAGGAACTTTTAAGATTGTCTAGTTCCAGCCCACCGACCATGGGCAGGGACACCTCCCACTAGACCACATTGCTCAAAGCCCCATCCATCTCCCAGGCTTAGCCAGGTTTTGGGAAGTCCCACAGATTTGGAAGCATGAGGAGAATTTTAGAATAATCACAGTTTGCCTCTTCACCAAGAGAGGCTCTCAGAGTGCAAAACGGCCTTGCCACCAAATCCAGAGCCAGCCAAAGGTCACTTGGTCCTTTAGGAGAGCTCTCTGCTGGAAAGCAATCACATGCTGTCCCACTGCTGCTTGTGGAAGCACACTAGGAATTTCTCCTGTGCTAGACAGCTCAAAGTCACTGCTGTGTCTTCACCTGGGACCTTGGCCAGGAGACTGAGGCATGTTCATAAATATGGAAAGGGTGAATGTCAGGAGGATGGAGCCAGGCTGTTCTTGGTGACCTCCTATGACAGGACAAGGGGCAGTGGGTGCAAGGTGGAACATAAGTTCCACATAAATAGGAGAAAAAAATTAGGGTGAGGGTGACAGAGCAGTGGCACAGGCTGTCCAGAGAAGGTGTGGGGTCTCCGTCTGTGGAGATATTCAAACCCCACCTGATGCCTTCCTGTGTGACTAGGTCTGGGTGTTCCTGCTCTGGCAGGGGACTAGCTGATCCTGGTCCCTTCCAATTCCTGACATTCTGTGTGATTCTGTGACTGTGGGGAGCACAGGAGTGTAACTTCTACCCATGTTGCTGTCTCCAGTGTCACTGGAGTTACAGACACACTACTTTTATTCATCCTGTCTTCTGCTGACAGGGTATGCACATAGGGGCTGCCACAAGCCCTGCTGTGCTGCCAACTTTGAGAGATGTAGCCCGTGCTGTCAGATAGAAAGCATTCTGCAGGCAGGATACACTCCCTAAGTCCATGACAGTGCTCAGGTTGTGGTGGAGCTTTTGGCAGAATCATTCTGAAACCCTTCTTGTTCTGATCTTTAAGGTTTGAGACGAACAGTAGAAGCCTTCTTTACAATGATGTTTACCCTTATGATGGTGTCCTACACAGCCACTTCTATGGCCCTAGCCATTGCAGCAGGACAGAGTGTGGTCGCTGTAGCAAACCTGCTCATGACTATCACATTTGTTTTTATGATTGTGAGTAGCAATATTCAGTTTCCTAGAACAAATCCTGAAATCCTGGCAATGCTGAAATCTCAGAAATCCCGCCAGCACAGTGTTCAGATGAATTCTGCAAAAAATACTTTGGGGCTGAGCATGTTGATTATCCTGATTTGTGGGATGAAATATTCAGATTTTTCCTTTATCTAACAAGAACCAAGGGCTCCTGGGAGGGGGAAACTGCGTGTGAGGAGGAGGGAGAGGGGGGTTCCTCTGCCCTCTTCTCTGTGCTTTAGCAGCCAGCAGACTGCCTGGGAAGCAGAAAAACAGCTGAGGGCTACATTTCCTTTCCTCTCCTTTAGCTTGGTCAAAGACAAATTTTGCTGCCTCAGGACATGACCCACAGCCTCCTGCTCTGGGAGACCACCTCCTCAGCTGCAGAGCCCACCACAGGGCATATTGCAACCAGGCAACACACAAACAGCAGCTACAGTTAGAAGATAGGCACCAGAAGCAATGAGGCAGTGCTGAACCAGCAACCCAAATGCTGTATTTCAGAGGGTCCATAAGCTCACGAATAATAGCAGAGGCTTCATGAGGCACTGTGGGACCACAGCCAGGGAGCACCTGCGTTTAATGCACTGCCTTTAAAGCATTCCCCCGTACTCATTTTAGACTGCACAGGGTTACAGCCTGGAGCTGGACAGCAAAAATTACTCCTTCCCTCTCCCATATCCTTCCACTCAAAGAATTTCTTCCTCTAGAAGTGCCTTCCCATTTGTTTTTAATCTGAAGAATCAGTATCAAGTGCTAGAAAAGAACACATGATAACAGCATGTAATTTGTAATTTGTTTTTTCCTTGTTGGGGCTTTTTTGTCATCCTTGCTTCTAGATTTTTTCTGGGTTGCTGGTCAATCTCACAAGTATCATGTCCTGGCTCTCCTGGCTTCAGTACTTCAGCATCCCTCGATATGGAATGACAGTAAGTCCTGTATTTTTCCTGTCTACAGACCTAGAGAGGATTTGCTAGGAAGGAATGTCTTCACTCACTAAACTTGAGCTCAGAAGCCAATTAAATACAGCAGTTCTGGAACACAGTGTGGTATCTTGAAACCAAAAAGGCTTCTCTCATCAGGCAGCACCCACTGCTCTTTAGAAGAGTTAGTTTCTGTATCTTGGAGACACCTCGTAGGAGAGACACTGAATAACCACATCTGCCGGAACACAGCTGGATGAAAATAATACACAGCAAATGACAATGCCATCTCTTAAAAAAAAACAACCAAAAACTAAACAGCCAGAACTGCAGGTTGGTTAGAATATGGGGATCCAGCCAACATTCTAAGTAGTGATACCATGAGGGTTTTAGAATTAACTTGAATGGAGTTATATTTTCTAATGACTGTATCATTTCTTGATCTCGTAATTCCTACTGTCAGTGCTTCTTATATTTTAAAAGGCTTTACAGATCAATGAATTGTCTGACCGGAACTTCTGTGGCAACATTAACAGCACAGGCTTAATCAGCGACGATAATTACCAAAAGATAAGCCAGATGTAAGTATTTGGGTAAATTAAAATGATCCCCACTTCCTGGAACTGATTAAGTCCTAATGCATGAACCTGAGATAATCAGTGATGACCAACAGAATCTGTATTGTTATCTGAAAAACAAATTTTTGACTGGGATTTTGTTTTGATGAGGCACTGAGCAACCTGGTCTAGTGGAAAGTGTCCCTGCCTGTGGCCAGGGGGTTGGAATTAGATGATCTTTAGCGTCCCTTCCAACCCAAACCATTCTATGATTCTATGATTTTGCATTCTGCCTCAAAAGACATTCTGCTTATTGTCATTATTTAGTATTTGTAACACTAGATATTTAGTATTTATAACAATGGAACCATCTGGCATTTTCTTTAGGCAATGTTCACTGAAGCACAGGCACCCACTGCATTCACAGCCTCACAAACTCCCTTTCAGCTGCCTGTGCAGCTGAGTGCAGCTTCGAGCGGAATAAATTTACAAATAGAAAATAAAAATAGCAATGCAAAGCTACTGTTGACCTGGCCTATTCCAGGCACACTGCCTGGAATCTAGGGATCATCCCCAGTACTTCAAACCACCTTGATTTTATGAATGTGTGGGTATTTATTTTTCTGTAGGACATGTATCGGCAATGAGTATTTGAAGAACCAAGGCATCGAGGTGAGCAGCTGGGGCCTGTGGCAGAACCACCTGGCTCTGGCCTGCATGACAGTGATATTCCTCACCATTGCCTACCTGAAACTTCACTTCATGAAGAAGTTCTCTTGAAGCCAGAGTGAAAAATGCAGTTCCCACTGTTCAGCAGTCTGATAAACTGACCATGACTTCATTCTTTTGGAAGAGATCTGACTTTTGTTTATGATTATACAAGTGAATTCCAGCCTTGTATATTAAATCCTTAGCATTAATGTACTTGGCCCAAATGCCTTACCTAAAGTATCTACAGCTCTTCATTTCTTCAGGAGACCGCTCAGTCTTTCTGCATGTTCTAGTGAGAGACAAATATTAATGGGTTAACCCGAAAGAAAATAGTGATTGCACACTTTAATTAGTGTTTACTGGCATTCACTGTGTTCACTGGCAGATAATTCAGCGCTAAGTGATGTGTATCAGGGCCCAATGCAGTCTCTACTGCTCATGTGGTCAGTTTGAGACAAAAACACCCACTCCCTCTCAGTGCACATCTTGTGCTTTTTACTCTTTGGGAGCCATGACTGCTCTAGAGTAGAGATTGATGCTAACAAGTTTTTTCTTACCAAGCTCAAGTGGTATAAACACTATTTTTTAAATAAAGGTGACTTTCTTACTCATCCTTGTGCTGCAATTGGCATTTTCTCTGCATAACCTGCAAGGCATCTACACTGTCCTCTTTATTGCTGCTCCTGTGAGTCCTTAGTCCTTTTTGTAGTGACCAAACTTAGCTGGTCAGGATGGTACCACATGTTTAAGAACACATTTTGTGCCAGCCCCGCTTGTTTCTTGACTAAGCAGAAAGAGATGCTGCAGTCTTTCCAACAAGGGCTTTTGCCTTTCTCATTCCCTGTTATTATTTCACACAATAAAACTTGCTTTATTTTAAAAGACCCGCTGTTGGCAAGTGATCAAAAGCCTTCCTGCATGTCAGCTTCTGCTGTTTTTCTAATGAACAAAGAAAAAGTTTGGAATTTTGTTTATCTGGTATTTGTATTCTCTTCAAAACCCAAATGTTTTTATTGAAAAGCTTTTAAAAAAATGTTCACCTTGCCACTGAAACACTGCACAGTGTTTCAGCCTATTAAAACCTGGTGATTAATTCAGTGATTGACTCAGTTGTTATTAAACAACTGTATTGAAGATCTCAGGGGAACTTCTTCACACCCTCAACCTAAGAAGCCCTGAAAGCTGCATGGAACCATTCATTCCATCATCTTTGCCCAGCATGATGAGAAACCGCCAGAGAAGTGTATGTCAGGTGAAATAAAAGCACTTGATTTCTTTCTTAATTTGATACTTGATTTCACGTCCCTGATAGCTGTTAAAACCACAAAGCACTGTGGCCTCGAGATGAGGTTACATGGCTTCATTAATTCCTCTAGTTCTCTTTGGACTTCGATTGCTACCATGAGATCAATGCATGAGCTAGGAGATACATCATCTCTCTGGGTATCTTTATGAGCAAGGAAAGCAGGGAAAANTGATTGCTTTGATTCAATGCATGAGCTAGGAGATATGAGCAAGGAAAGCAGGGAAAATGTGATTAGTAGGTGAAAGGAAACAAGAGGGAAATCCCTGAGGTTAAAAGGCTTTGAGTACGTGTGTTTGTCTGTGTGTTGATACAATGGAGATCCTTAATAATTGCTT
>VZTY01000019.1:0-18623 GCA_013400935.1 Turnix velox
TACTCCTCTCATGTTTGTATTGACAATGTGGATTTCCCCAATCCAAGTGCAGCACCCTGAACTTGGCATTGTTGAACTTCATGTAGTTAAATATTAAAGATTGCATTAACAGCAAGTATGAAAGTCCTGAGTTTTTAGTTATGACATAAAAGTTTAAATAATTTAATTAATATCAAGACACATGTCAGGTTTATGGCTGATCTTTTCTAAAACCTCTGAAGTTACAATTTATCCTGTTGATAGCCATGACAAATAGCAATACAGTTAATTCATATATTCAGAGAATACAAAATTAATAAGGTAATACTTGGCATATATGATTATAGAAAATAACATTTGCTTATCTTGTGGTTCAACAGGTGTTATTTTGCCAGTTGCAGTTGTTTATTTCTCAAAGAGTTTTTTCTTTCTTTCCTTTTTCCTCCAGTCTTCTTTTTTACCCCTGACTTCCATAAGACAAAAAAAAAAGGCTCCAAACATTGTGTGTCATAAAGTTCCAAGAAAACAGTAGTTTTATACAATCTCAGTCATGTAGAAATAGTAATAATATCAGTTACATATGAGAAATGAGTGAAGAAGCAACACCCCAAGAGTACTGTAGTTTTTTACAATCTCAGTCATGTAGAAATAGTAATAATATCAGTTACATATGAGAAATGAGTGAAGAAGCAACACCCCAAGGGTCTACCCAGAAGATAAATCTCATAATCAGAAATCTGCTGAGAGAGTTTAAGGCATATATGGCATTTAAGGCATATATGGCATTTAAGGCATATTTATGGGGGTGATTTCATCCAAACTTTATTTCAGCATGGTTTTCATGGTTTTGATTTCCCATAGCCTACTGTTCTTACTGACTGCTAAAGATCTTGACGGTAAAGTCTTTGAAATGCAAGCACTGCTGTTTTGCTTTGAAGAGCAGGGAGCCCTGTTTAAAAAGGCCAGACTTCCAGAAGCATATGAACACAGATCAATGCTTTTCTTATGCATTTATATTTTATGGAAAATGACCAGACTGAAAATGCCTCACTTCCATTGTACATCACCAAATCATGACTCCTTTCATTGAAACAAGTGAGAATTCTCCAGTAATCCCTTGCCATCTCAAGGGCATGGGAATAAGCAAGGAGTTAGTTGTCCAGAAGGTTTTCCTGACAATTATATTGCAATAGGTATTGCATTAGTCTTCAAGGTAATTGAAGGAAAACGAAGATGAATTTCCTTGATTTATCAATTGTCAAATGCTGCATCTGTCACTCAAGAGGGAAAATCTCTTTTGCGTTACCTCAGTTACATTATGAATTGATGACTTCTAGTTTTCATGTCCTGATTTATTATCTTCTTGACACAGTATTTAACAGGAATAAAAAGCTTCTTTCTTTCCATGTAAAATGTGATAGGATTCACAGAATACTGAAAACAAATCTAGTTTCAGCTAAAGTGATAGGGAACTCAATCTGTCTGTACAATAGATTAATCAGGACAAATGGCTGATTTCTGTGTCTTAGCATAAAGTGATATGGCATGTCTCCTGAAGCCAAAAAATAACTTATATTTCTTAATATTTTTCAGTAGCATTTCAATCTAAATGCTTCCTTATGTTTCTTTGTGAGTTGCCATTTCCAAAGGAGTCTAGATAAAAGATCAATGCAATCATTCTTTACAAGTTAGCTGAAAAACCTTGTACTCACTCATTAAAAGTTATTTAAAAGTGTTTATTTTCTTTTATAACTCTAATGGAGTTTCAGAGCCTGAAGAATCAAGTCTACATAAAAGAATCAACATCATAAGAAATATATAAAACATTTTTCTCCTTTCTAACAAAACTTTATAGAAAAATTTGCAACATAGCAAAACATTCATCTGTAAGGAACTGTTTAGTCTGAACTCTCAAAGAATTAGATTCAAATCACACAAAATATATTTTTATATTTGATATTCATAAAGTAGTCAAACAGGTCAAAAACCACACTATGGCCATCACCTGGCAATGCTTTGTTTAACTAACATCAGAAGGAGACACTGCTGAGTTTTACTCTACAAAGTTTATGATAAAGGGTATCATTCCTAATTTTAACTTCATGAGTGTCAAGGTAATAAGCCTCACAAACTCATGTCTCACATAAATAAAAGATTGGTTTGAAAAATTAATGCATTTCAGTTGTGCAGCATCATATTTAGTGCACACAGTTCAACATGTAAAACCCTTTATTACAATCTGTTAGAACAATCTACAGTTCTAATTCATGAGTTTTATACTCCATAAAACAAATCTTCATCAAAGGCATTTTCACCAATATATAGCAAGAACAGGCACTCACATATTCTTGTGAACTAGTTACATACATAGCATAGGTTATAAGGGTAAAAAAGCAGAATTTTTTGGATTCATCATGGTTTTATTTATAAAATTCATATCTAATTAGATATATATAACTGAGTAGTGTAAAAATTCTACATTAAAAAAAAGAATATTTCCTGATTCCCAATGATGCATTTCAAAATCTGCCTGAGCAGACAGTGGGAAAAAATCTTTGTCACAGACTGTGAAGATAAGTGATTATGGAAGAATATGATTATTCCCTTACAACTTGTGCTTTTTTGTGCACTTTATTATTAGACTGTAGACCTGAAGTACTGAGGGAAACAAAAACCCTCAATACTTCACATATATTGTTTCAGATATGTATTCTGCAAAACACAGAAACTATTACATTATCTGGGATTTGCAGTGTGATCCCAAAATCCTTACTACTGGAAAATAAATTCTTAAAAGAGGAGGACTGCATCTTCCCTATGCTGCCCCCTCCATTGTCTCAGGGGAAATAAATGGAATTTTCAAAGAAAAATACCTGCTGTTTATTCTCTTCTAAACTGGCACAGTTTGACTCCTACATCTGCTCCTCTACTGTAGTGAAATGTGTCTGTTCTCTCAGTGCCTGATGCTGATTTCAAAATTTGATATATTTGGTAAAATAGTACTAAGTTCTTTAATGAGGGAAACTTAATTTTTCTAATCCTCATCTAGTTTCAGGATGTCACTAGATGAAAGTTACTACCTGATGAAAGAGCTCTCATTAAACTTGGTAGTTGCCAAGTATTTTTGCCAACTATATGTAAAATTAAGATGCTACAGAGTATCCAATTAGTGAGACAGCATAAAAAAAATACTAACAACAAATAAAACAAAAACTATGCCATTATGTGACATTGTTATAATTTATCTCCACTCACAAAACGTGGCTACATGCAAGAGAGTGAGTGGTATAGAAATTTTGTTGCTACACTTAACCACCAAAATTGAAGAAATAGCATTCACTCTTTCCTTAGTCTGCTGAAATTGAAAAATAATTGCTGTTATGACTATGAATCACAACTAAGTTACCATCCTAAAAATGTAGTTTATTTAATCCCCTTTTTCATATCCTTGCCCCCAGCTGCAGGGATATATTAGCAACCCCTTACTTCATGGGTACTGAAAATAGCTCTCTCTTTCCTGTTATGAATTAGATCACAATCTACAATTTCCTATTTCTGATTTATTTTTTAATTCTGATAAAGTAGCTAAAAATATGAACATGTCAAAACTTGGAGTTTGAAACTTTGATTTAAAAGACTATATCATAAGTTATTAAAAATTTCCAGTTCTATTTTTATGATAAAATTAATAAATAATCTCCTTATGGTTGCTATACAAATGCACGCGTAAGTATACACACAAGAACATGTCCATAGGTCTCATATATATGCAGTATTATGTGTATACTATATAACATAAATTTATAGAGGTTTGTTTATTTTAACATTATATATTCAAAAACTGTACTGAACTCGATGAAATGTTTTATTCTTTCCTTGGACAGATCACCTTAGTTCCAGAAAGAAGATGTAAGTGTTTATTAGCAATACCGCAAATTACTAGCAGCACAGAAGTACAAGTGAATTGTATCACATAGATTTCACGTACTCTATAAACGGAAGCTAGTTTCTATTAGTGGGGTTTCCTATGGGCAGAGAATTGTGTCCTTCATCCCCATTGAATTCTCTAGTGCTCCCCTGCAAACAAGGATCCATCTACTTGAGGTTCATTAAAGGACTGAGTTTTGCATTTTCAATTGTGAAGTTACAACAAGTGCTTACTGAACTCAGTGAAACCCATACGGTGTGCAGAATAAAGTATTAGTCATGGTACGTCATGTCAGCATACCATAGTCTAGTTGTATATGCAGCAAACAGCCCAGAGTGTACCCAGAGCATTGGAAGGTTTTCAAAACAATAACTCCAAACAAGGAAAATAAAAAGAATAAACAGATATTTTACAGTTATTTATAGATAAGTAAATGGAGATTTTGTATGTTACTTAATTTCTCATCTTCTGAATTAAAAAAAAGGAGTCTGAGAGTCTGATGCTTCTCTGAAGTATAATCTTTTAAAGCCTTTATACATTTGATTCTGTATTGTTGATTAATTAAGTTTCAGTAGTCTAAAACATTGATCTTAATATTTTCTGAACCAGGTAAAAAGTTGGAAAACTTTCTGGTGTTCATAACTATATATATTCTTGCATCTGTTTGGGGGGGGGTATTTATATTTTAAGTGCATTATATGTAAAGTATACTAACCCAAAACACTATTGTTTTTTGTTTGTTTCCTTAACAAAATATCTGATTTTCTCAAGCATGATCCTAGTAAGATATGTTCTTACTATTCTGAGATAATTATATAACTCAAAGCTTAAATCATTATTTGGCAATAATTCTGACACATTACACACACCTCTCTCACAGAACTGGTTTGTTTAGAGATGTTTATGCTCTTAGAAAACTTATCATAAATAAAGAGCTAGCCTTACAGATGACAAAACTGCTTTTAGCAAGGTTTTATTCAGACTGGGATTCAGACTCTATTTTACAAAAAAACCCCTTGGTTAATGTGTTTTAACCACTATTGAGCACTCCACCACCACAAAAAAACTGCCATTTTGATGGTAGTCTCTAGATGTATGTTAAGGTTAAATAATGATAGAAGGGTGCTAAATGAAAGCTTATCAGGTTACTGTGTATCAGAACTGTGATAAAGCTCCCTCAGGAAAGTATCAAATGGAACAAGGATCTATTCATAAACATTTGACAGAAGACACACCATTACAGTGGGACCCATCTAATTGACAGCAGGGCTTAAGTCTGGAATTTCTGTTACGCAGAACCTGGTGACTGCTTTGACTCGTGAAGTCTGTGCTGAGTACAGGCTATTTCAGGGTCTGTTTTGTGAGTTAATCAAGCCTGGGGATCTGTGTAAGCAGGCAGGAAATCTTGAAACAACAAGCTTACTTATCTTTTTTTGGCTATCAGTCTTCATCAGAAAAAAATGTGAAGCTCATCAATGATGAAGTGTAATGCATCTCTGAACCTCAGTAATGTTTTATTTTGAAAATTATTTACACTAGCCTGATTTAATGTCATTACTCCTAATTATGAGACAGGTCCTCAGCCCTCTCAGGATCATCTCATCTTCAAAGAAATTCATTGAAGAAGATCCAGACACAGGCAGGAGCCATCTATTTGAATAAGCTTTGATTTTGGTGCTCTCTGTTTAGCTGTCCCACTTGAACTGTACGTGCTTTACAGAGCTCTGCTGTCATTGTCCAGGATCTAGGATTTATCCGAAGTTGACAGAGTGGTAAACAGAGCAAATTTTAAAATTAGTTACACCATTCATTCTTGTTTAAAAGACAAGAGTAAAAGAAGGGTCATTAATATGGAGAATGTGTTATTTCTGCTCTGACAAGTTGCTCTGAAAATTCCAATGTTAAGACTGGCAGGGGATTACAATTGTCTGGGAAAACATGCCACATTATTAGTTCAATTACAGGGACATGGAGACTGTTTCATTTGCTGAGAGGATGTACTCCCATAAGTCCTCCCTAACCCTAATCTTTGTGTATGCAAACAAACAACTGAGGATTGCACAGAGCAGAAATCAAAATAGCTGGTTAGAAATAAATGCAGGACTGAAAAACTAAGGTTTTGAGGTGTCTCTATAAAAAATTTATGCTGGGTTGCTGGTCAGATCTTTGACTGGGTTTTCAATATCCATATGAGCTTCCTTAAAAGATAAATATGTTTTAGGCATTTACATATGCACAGTTTTAACAGAATGAGAATATAATATTGCTTCTAGTGTTCAGTAGAAACTATAACAGCCAAGTGGCCTTCTTGAAAACACACAAAACCAACTCTGTTATATACATTAATATACATTAGCAGCAAAACCTACTATGTTTTATCAGAAATTTAACATTAAATCAAGACATCATTTACCACAGAGAGTGGAAACTTGCAGCAGAAGGTGACTAGCTGATAAAATGCACAAGTCACAAAAAAACATCTGGACTTTTCACATGATGGAGAAAAATTGTATATTTTGGCAAAACAGTCTACTTAACCAATGGCACTAACTCAAAAGGCAAGGAAGACAGCAAGAGGAAAATTGTTTCTTAAAAATGAATAAATATAGAACCATGAAGTCATGGTAGAATAGTTGAGGTTGGAAGGGACATCTATGATCATCTTGTTCCAACCTCCTGCCATGAGCAAAATCATTTCCCACTAGATCTGATTGCTCAAAGCCTCATCCTGCCTGCCTTGATAATTTCCAGGGATCAGGCATCCACAGCTCCTCTGGTCAACCTGTTCCTGTATCTCGCCACCCTCACAATAGAGATTTTTTTTCTACTATCTAATCAAAATCTATCTTATTTCAGTTTAAAACCATTGCACCTCATCCTATTGCTACACACCTCTGCAAATAATCCATCTCCATCTTTCTTGTAGGCTCCCTTCATATCTGTAGTACAGGAGTAGCTGAACTGAGCAGCTGAAAGAGTGCAGAGAACAAGAATAATAATGCTATGTTGTAATGTGCTGCATTCTGGAATGATGTTCTGCTCATGACCATTACATCTTGACAAACAGCTGTAAAAGGAAAATTGAGGTGAGAATTTCTGAACTGAGCTAGAAAGCCTCTTAAAAACTTCAAGACTGAAAAAATACACGTGCTATCTCACAAGTATGGCTGCATAGATAATTTGGCCCGGTATTTATGCTTTGAAATCCTCTTTCCATTGCATTATCTAAAATAGGATAAAAACCAGATACAGCTATGTTAGGAACCTGGTTAGGGGGATTTTTACCACAAATGGGAAAAGCGGTTTCAAACCCAAATCATTTTATGAGTTTTCATGAGTGCTTTCTGCGCTGCAAATTCCTTGAAGTCACATCAGCTTTCACAGGCTATCACTTTCTTTTACATAAATGACTACTTTTTTGCTTTACAGATTCTCTTACATATCATTAGAATTCCTTTGGTGTACTTTGACTTAGAATATCATAGAGAAATTTTTGTATTAGTTGTTCTACTTTTCTTCAAACAGACTTAAATGTTGTTATTAGCACTTTTATTGCATAAAAAACAGTATAAATTAATTTGTTAGAATGCTTAACTCAAATACCTTTTTTATCTAGTTTGAAAAAAAGATAAAATGGAATAGTGCTTTCCAGCAAAAAAGTTATTCTGCTTTAACTGTGGAGTAAATTGTTTACACGTGTTCTTAGCAAAGTGTTTGCAGGGGCTTAGCTCCAGACAAAATTCTGACTGAATTTATAGGAGTATTCAACCTGAGACAAGTTCTATTATATGTCTTTGACCATAAAAAATGAAATATGTGTATGTTACAGTAGTGTTGCAACTTGAAAATAGCTTTAAATTTATGTCCATGTTTTGCTCCATGTAGTCTTCGTACCTCTTACCCATATAGTCAGTAAAAATGAAACAGCCTGAAAAAATGAAGTTCCAAATTGCTGCATTATGTAGAGTTATCCTGTTAAATTTCCAGTCAGAATATGAGCATTGGGGATATTTTCTGAAAGAAATAGTTATGTATGTCAATGATTTACAATATCCACAAAGAAACAAAAAGACTCTCTTCTCTGCTGCGTTAGACAGCAAAAGTAGGAATATCATCATCTGCAAAGCTCTAGTGGTAAAAAAAGAAGGGATTATTGACAGTGTTCTTCAGAGCCAATTTGATTAACAGCAAATATTAAAAATAATTCTTTGATGAAAACATGATTACAGGAAGCTGTAGCAGATTTGTGAAAGTTGTTATGTTCATGTTACAGTTGTTAAAAGTAAAGCTTTGAGATTCTCTTTGTTTTTTTCTGTACTACCCAAGAAATCTGTGCAACTTTAAGAGAATTCGATGAAATATTGACTCATTCTGCCTTCTGATGAGTATCTGCTCCCCACTGATGTCAACTTTTGACATCTGTGTGTTCTACAGCCAGAATTTGATAGTTATTAGTTTAATATCTCAACAGAAATAGGAGTGACAGATATCTGGGAATCATTTTGTTGACTGCAAAAGAATGCTCACCTCTTGAGGAAAAGCTATTCTAATCTAAAGAGTTTTGATGTTGTCAACTTGCACATATTTGATATTTTCTAAGCAGTCCAGCTGTTTTCTAAGTTTCACATATATATCTTTAAATTGCAAAAGAAAAATGTTTACTATTTGGAGGTATAAGTAGGATGAAATTTGAGGGACTGAAGGGTTTAGCCATAAAAAGCACAGCCAACTATTAGATAAATGGAAGTATTCTTTATTTTTTTCATTATTTTGATATGTAATCTAGAGGGGAGAAAGAACTAGTGCAGGGAACTCAAGAGAGCTGTGCTATGATTTTTTAGTCCTCATTATGGATAATACTATGCTTTGGGAGTAGTGCGCATGCATTCATATTCTGGAGAAACTACTGCAATCCTAGTTGCATAAAGACATTAAGATTTTTATTTCCTAGAGAACAAGGCCATCTTCCTTTCATAAATAAACAGTGGAAATCTTCATTTCACAGAAATAACTGCATATAAGATATTTGCTGTATAGTAATGAACTTTACTTAACAGTTAGCATGCAGAGAAAAAATCTTTTTTTTCGTGCTTTAAATCTTAAGAGAAAAGAGGTAAGCCTCCAAAAAGAATTTTAAAAAATTACATTAACTGCTTTAGGTTTTTTGGCTGAAAATTATAATGTGATACGATACATTAAATATACAATTACTTTAAAAATAAAAAGGTTTTCTTAATGTACTCAAAAGAGAGCTCTTCCTAGCTGAATTTCCTTGCTAATAATTTCAGACAGCATGAGTTAGTTAGTTATCATGATATAAGTAGTTTAATGAAAGTTTCCAGTGGTCACCTCTGAATTCAGCTTGGATTTAGTGGAGAAGGTTTTCTCACAATGTGTCCTTCCAAGAAGAGAGGTTAATCCTTAGGAATGCTAGAGAATCACTGATAATACTACATTTTTATGATTCTGTCAAGTATAGCCACAATTAAAAAGTCCTTTTGTGGACTGAATACAAAGGCTTTGCGAACCGCAAGTGGTCTAGGGTCTGTGATACAGAGAATCTTAAGCTGGTGGATATTGACGTAGCCCTATTAAAGTCAATGGCATTAACACCTCTTTTATACCAGCTAACAATCTCGCCTGTGATCTGCCCCCTACCCTCTCCATTATACACTGTGTTAACAGATTGTCAGATATTCCCTTGAGAGGCAATGTATATCCCGACAGACAAACTAGTTTTACATCTACACACGATTTCCGAACATAAAAATCTGATCTGAAGTCCAGTAAAATAAAGAACAGCTCCAAGAAAAAGTATTTACTTTCTAACTTTTTCTCTTCTTTTTAAAGGAATGAGCTAAGAACAGTACAGCAAGGAAGGCAACTGCAGTCTCAACAGGGCTATTATATTCCCCCCTGCACAGGTGGTAGGCTCAGCTTTTCTCCTCTCAGTCTTACAGGCAGTGCAGCTGTACCAGAGCATGTATAATTAATTAATTATAAATACCTTAGTATATAATTAAGTATAAGGGGTTGTGTAGGGGGGATAAACCAGTGATTTTATAGAAAAAGAGAAATAGGAGGCATATTGTAACTCTGATTCACAGTTTGTAGGTTTCTCCACCCCCTGGGGCAGTGTGACTGCCCTCTGTAATTGAACCCTCAGCCTGTATTTTTTTTTTAAACAGCAGAACAATAATATCAATGAATAAAGAGGCTATGATCTCAAGCTCAACTTTAAGCAAAATGCAAAAATAGGAGACTGAGATCTTAAAGGTAACAAAACTGAAAGCAGTAACTGCCAAATCAATGTGGAGTGCAGAACAAGTCCACACCGGTGCAATTACAGCAGTCAAGCTCAGCATAGGCGAAGAGATCTAGCTGCTGTACAGGGTGCATGGTATTTTTTTCCAAATGATCGATAGCTGAACTTAGCCTTACTAGAATTTTAAAGCCCATAAAATAATAATCATACTGAAAGTGAAATATGTCCTTTTTTGCTTGGTTATGTTGATGTCTGATAAGATTGAAAACATTCATTTAGATCACAAAATGTAGTTCATGCTCTTTTGATTTGTTATTTGGGAACATGAAGGTCGCTTATTTACTTATTTGGGAACATGAAGGTAGCATCAGTCTCCACCTCCTCTCCCACATGGCCCTCTTGAATATTATGTGTCATTACTCTGCAAGAGAAACAGAGAAGGGAATGAGTTTTCTTCTGTCTGTTGTCAGGAGTGCTAATTAATATCTTCAGCTTTATTCAATTTTATTTATATTGTGTTGGAAAAAAATATGCCAGTTATAATTCAGGTAAAGGTTTCCTTTTGAACACCTAAGAGCAGAAAAAAAAATTAGATGTGTTATGAGTCAATCTTCTTGTAAAAAACATTTGAATAATTAGAGGTAAGCAAAGAGTTTATGTCAGCTGACTGCCAGTTTTGTTGGATAGTTTTGTTGGTCTATCCAAGGACACCTGATGAGGAAATGCATGTGTAAGGTTTGTTGGAATGAAAGTATGGCAGTCTTCTTTGTGTCAGCAAGACAGTTCAGAAAAATCACGTAGACCATAATTTTTGCCATAAATTATTTGGCTAAAAAAAATTTTTTTTAAATAATTCAGGGAGATTCGGGCTGGCTGAGGGTTGGTTGGTTGCATTATATTGGAAACAGTGTGAATGTGAATGAATCCCTCCTGTAAAATCACACACAATTTCAATACTGTTATTTACTGTTTCCACAATTTCCAAAATGGAAAGACGTGGAATACCAACAGCCCAAATGCTGCTTCCTATGTTATTTTCATACCCATGTGATTTAGAGCCACCTACTCACATGCACACTGTTTTACCTCCAAACTTGTTAAAATATGGTATATTTTCATGGGGAAAACATATGCTTACGCAGGGGCAGGTGACTAGTTTTCACCAGAAAGCTGTTACAAAGTAATCTGCCAACAAATAGGTGTTGTAGTGGGTTTGTTTTCCCCCTTAGACCACATTCTAATGTGAGATACTTTTATATTTTCTAAAGTTCCATTTTTTTCCTTTCAGATTATTTTTTAATAGCAGTAGAAACAGATAGCAGTTTAAGCTATCTAGACATCACAGTACCACACTGCTGGCAGTAGCAAGCCTGTTTGCTTTCTGTTTATTAGCAGTGCAGAGGCCTCTTCTCATACTGCTTGAATAGGGTCAGAGTAGTGCAGGAAATGAACCAGTGCCTGGGAACTCCAGGCAGAATTTACACTACCATTGTTCTCCAACATTCCCCAAGTTGTTAGCCTTGGCATTGCTCAAACCATTCTCTCATGCATCTTTCCATACTCTGTATTATCATCCTTCAGTTAATGAAGTATGTTTGTGAATTCAGGGTTTATTTAATATCTCCTTTTGCTGGAATACCAGTTTTGCTTACTCTGCATGAGGAGTCTATGAGAATGGCAACTAAACTCTATGACTCACATGCAATCCTATCATATATTACCAAGATGAAAATATTTGTCTCAGAATTTGGGATTTTTTTGACAAAACAAGTAGAAAATGAGAATAGTTATATTACTTCTCCTTTAATATGGAAAACTGCTAGACACATTCCTTTCCCTCTTTTTTTTCTCTCCACCAACACCTGCTATGTTTATTTTTTTCATATAAAATTAATATTTTTTCTTGAGAACCTGTATATCTACCGATGAACAGAAGACTGGCCATTTAATATAAAAAGATAGCAATAACAAAAATTTATACTTTTTTTAGGGTGGTCTTCTAGCTCATGAGGTCCTTTATACTTCAGAACCAACCTCAAAGATTTTGATGACCAAGAGCATCAAGGATGGCAGAATATCTTCTCTGTTTCAATTCACTTTTCTTCGTCTGTTAAACTGCAAAAGATTACTTGTAGTGCTGAATGGTCCTCTATTTTGTTAATTGTGTCCATTCACCCAACTAATGTGAGTTGCTCACAAGTTTTGGAAATATTTACCGCTATGGAAGAGACTTCCCTGATGTTCTTAGGAGAGCCATATATTTTGGGAGAAAAAGTATTTACATAGTTCTGTTGAACTAATTGGGGTTATGACAATTCATATTAACAAAAGACTGTGTGTTTACATTGTGCCTAAAGGATGAATTTATATTTGACAGCATTCCCCTACAACCTTGTGGTAAGCTTTATTGCATTTGCCTGGAAGCAATGTCAAATTTTTCTCTTCACTTGCATAGCTAGTAACAGCAGTAGTTCATCTCTTTGCCACTTTCTGCTGGTTCAGCAGCTCTTTTGTTTCATAGCTTGATCTCAGCAGCTGATGCCATTCATCCATTCATGCATTCATAAACAATCTCAGAAGGTAACAATGAGTAGTAATAAAAATATTTCTTCTTCTTCCTTCTACAATAGATTTTAAAGGTTATTTTTCTGGAAGGTGTTCCAGGTTTACAGCAGTAGCAAGAATATATCAGAAAAGGTAGGTATCCTAAGATTAATCAGATAGACATGGATTATTTTCTGGATTTGTAAGGGAAAAAAAATAAATCAACACCTCACCCCAAAAATCAATTAAAGAGAGAGGAAAGAACTAAGGGAAAGAGAAACTAATAGTATAACTCTGAAAGGTAAATTTAATGTGATTGTACATTAAATTTTGATTTCTGTGGTCTCATAGAGCAAAAAAATTCCCCTTTCCATCACAGATTTAGTTCAGTGACATAAATCTTTAATTTATGTCTTACTTGAAATGTATTTAGTAATAATCAAAGAAAAGGATGAAAAAGTTTGAAGGGTCCTTTGTATTTATTTTCTTGGATCTTGTATTATTTTCTTGGATCAAACTATGGTGTCTGTTTATTCAAGGCTCACGTCTTCCTGATATGCCCATAGAAGTGATACTAACTTCACTGACACTGATGTTAAAGGGATAGAACTGGAACCACAATTAAGCCTGCTGAGTATAGAGGTTACCACAGAAGGCAATTAACTACAATCTATACTGGTGCACATTGTTTCACAATGTGTTTTTCATTGTCATTTTAATCAATGAGGAGTTTTATGACAGATTTCTGCATAGCATCTTTCAACAATCCTAGAGAGTAAATTATTGGTAATTGCCATTGATTATTCTTATTTACAGAAGCTACACTTCCAGATTCAGGGGAAGAGGTTAGTTGTCAGGATATTTGTTTCTTAGAGTTACTGCTATTGACTGTGTTGTTTAACTCTGTGCTTGCTATCTCTTTCCAAATACCAGAGAGAATTACTTTGCAGAATCATGAAAAAAATAGTCTCTTTCTTCTTTTGCCACTGATGATGTACCAATATAGTAACCTAAATGTACATATTGCAGTTTAATAAATAATTGTCATGTGTAAAAATGCTTGAGGTGCCAAGAGTGCTGGGAAATCCATAGCAGGGTTACTTCAAAATTTTTTTCTATATCTTTGTCTGGATTTTATGATTTTGATCTGTTCAGGTCTTGAATTTTGTCTTTAGTCCTTATTGAGTGCATTGAAAGCGATGCTACTAGGGCAATGTTACCGTCCGTTCATTCAAAAGATGGTTTAATGACAGAATACAAATTATTTAAATTTTCATTTTTTTAAGAGTTCTGTTTGAATACTTATTCTCCATGTGTTACATGGATTTTGAGTTTTAAGCATTTCTTTCTGACTCTAGAGTCTGTGTTTTCTGAGAATATGATGTATGCAAGAAAAACAAGGGTAACTGTTATGTTGGCAAAAGCCTTGCATTGCTATTCCTCTTTTTGTTCATCAAAGGTCTGAAATGCATACCTATAAAGTAAGGTTTCTGAGCAGTTTAAAGTTTCACTGCATCGATAGAATTTTGTTTCTCTTATAGACTTCTTCCCAAGGAACTAAACATAAAATTACCAAAATTATGAGTAATTAACCCCTCCCTCTCACGTTCTCAAGTGATTCATATAAATTTTTTGTTTTGGTCAGCACATTCAATCATATTTCTCATTTTAAAATATATTTCAATAGAAACTGAATACTCTTACAGAAACTAAATTAAAAGCTCAAGAAGTCTGGATAAACCTGTTTAGTGGGGGGAGGGGAGGGTGAGACTGATGTAGTGGATGGATTTATCTTTTTTTTTCTTGTTAAACTACCTCAGTATAATCAAGTAAGCCATGGATACTTTTTTCTTACTTCTAATTGCTTAGTTGCATTCATGTTTTGGAATGTGTGCTTGTTAGGGCAGAATCTATGTCTCCTTGAAAAGCAGACATTCACTAGCTTGGGAACTGTTACAATTTTAACAAATAATGGTTGCTCCGACTCTCCTCAGTAAAGATCTTTTCATCGTGGAAGGATGACTGTGTTGTTTGAGTTATATCAGATGGGATATGTTAGATCATTCAAAAAGTAGAGCATTTCAGTTTTAAGGCTGTAATTTCTTCTTTAAGCTGTGTCAGGAAATTCTCTTGAACTCAAATAAAAAAGCTAAATTCTGTGCACTTGTAAACTTTTGTCAAAAGTCTATCTGCTTGTGTATGTTTGTGGTAATTTTAGCATCTGTTTATGTATCCATCCCTCTGTGTATAAATTACTTGATTTTTGTGAATTTGAAAATCACTGCTCATCGCAGTATATGGAAAGTTTGACTAATCATGTTTTGAGTACTAAATAAATAAGTAGGTTTCCTTAATGTATACATTAAAACTGCACACCACATCTTCAGACTAGACAGAGAGGACTCTAAATGTCATTTTTCCTGCAATGCTTGTCTATTTGGTCCAAACTACACAGAGAAAGCAAGCTGGTTAAAAAGCTATAGCTTTGTTATATATTAACATAAAATTCAACAACACCTGAAAATGTTCTGACCTTTCTTTCAGGGCAGTTCTGTTTTACAAGATATTGAAAACTACAGATTTCTTTCAGTTTTACTTATGGAACAAACCAGTGAAATTAAGGACAGTTATTGCTAAAAATACTATAGGACAGTGTGTTTATTGCTCAGTCATTATTTTTATAAGTCTTGACCTGAGAAATGCTTGTGAAAAGATTTTAGTTACTAGTTCACATGATCAGTGGTGGAGCAGACAAAAAAGTTATTTGTCTCTCAATTAAGGAATTTACTCATTTCATAGTAGTTATCCCTTCAGTATATTCTCCTGGGTAGCATGAAAGTAAAGTTTAGAAAAATGTTTTTATTTTCAGCTGAAAAGTTGTTCTAAATTGTTTTTAGTATATGGATAAAGCTACATATGTACGTATATACCAAAAAATATGAAAGATCCATTTTGGATTGAGGATGTGAATAATGTTGATAACCCATATTGTTCCAGTTGCCCATTATTGATGTTTACATTAGTCAATGATTTTTTCAGCTTTCCATAGAAGCTGATAAGGAGCAAGCATACACAAGACAAGCTGTGCAAAGAAACATTCCATACGACAGATATCATGCTCAGTATATAAATGGGAGTTGGCTGTAGGGCAGGAATCTCACTACATGGAATGAATTGTGAGTGATTTAAATGTCAGGGCCTTATTTTATATTTTCTTTTACCATTAGTCTTACTTTCCTCTTCATTACTGTAAAACTATCTTTATTTTGTGGGGCTTTTTTTTTCCCCTTCCTTTTCTCCTTCTTATCCTTATCCTATTGGGAGTTCAGTTGAGTGGGACAGTGAATGAGAGAATGGCTATGTGATCCTAGTTGGTGGCTGGAATTAAAACACAGCAGCCATATATAGTTAAATCTATGTGATACACAAGGTTTCATTTTCTTAGACACACCTTTTCTACTTAATATACATTATTTTATTCTGTCTGTGCATGTCATTGTACTAAGCTCCTCTTATGGCAGCATCACTAAAAAAAATTTGACTAATTTTATTTCCAAAATAGGTGAAGCATACTCTCATCATATTTGCAGATGATGACAGGTTGGAAAAGAGCATTTGATACTGTAAAGAGCAGGCCAATTAGGCTACAGAACATCTACAGCTTGGAGCATTGAACTGAGAGGAGTATCTTAAGGGATGCAAAGGAAAAATGAAAGTCTGCACCTGGGGTTGGATAAAACCCAGCAGAATCACAAAGCTAAAGTGGGTTGTCTCCCAATTGCAAAGGGCTGGAAAGCAGCTCAAGAGAAGCGTGTGTGTTCTCTCTGTACTAGCTAGTTTAGTGACTCCAGCAGAGGGCCAGAGCATTTGATGCACAGTGAAAAGCTGGATACATTTGTTTTGCCTTTAGAAGGGAAGGCTAAGTGCCTTATTCCTAAGAATAATTTTACTGCTGTCATCAGCCTCCTTATAGGAAAGTATGGAGAAAATTGAGCCATATTCCCTTTGGCGGTCCTCAGCAGTACAACAGGAGACAAGGGGCACAATCTCCAATGTGGGAACAAATTTCTGTACCTTTCATTGCATTCTCTAGATTACTTCTATCTAAGTAGAAAAATACAAGTACATCCCAAAATGAATGCCATCTGAAAATCTTATAAACATAGCAGCACTAAATACAGATGACTATAGATTATCTTTCCAGCCTTTTGATTCAAACACAGAATCACATAGAATTACAAAATGTCAGGGATTGGAAGGGACCTTGAAAGATCATTTAGTCCAACCACAACAGGGAACTTGATTTTCATGACTGTAGCAAACACATATACTTAGTGCTCTATCTGTTTAAAATAAAGTAAAAGTGTGCTTACAAATTATTTATATCACGTGTATGCTCTTTCTTACTGCAGGTTCTTCAAACTGTGGTCCAAAGTCTACTGGAAGTAACAGATGTATTTCCAGAAATGGTCTAGTGGGAGGTGTCCCTGCCCATGGCAGAGGCGTTGGAACTAGATGATCTTTAAGGTCCCTTCCAACCCAAATCATTCTATGATTCTATGAAGGGACATTCAAAAATACTCAAATTAGCAAATTCTAAACAAGAGATTTGGAGCCAATTTAATACTATCTTAACATAACCTTGGAGGAGTACTGCCACTGCATTGCTTCTAGTTCACATGACAGTTTGCTGAGAGCCTGTATCATTAGAAAATGAGGGCTATGGAGACATAATTTTAGTCTCTGTGAAAGAGTTCTGTATCAGTACAGATTATTTAGACTAGTGGTTAGTTTCAGTAAAAACATGAATGTAGTGTAAAGGCAGGAAACTGCTTTGCCTACATAGCACAATCAGAGCATATTTATTTTGTTAATGTTATGTTACTATAAAATAATAAGGGAAATGAAATCACAATTTAATTGTTCATCATGTTGCAGAACACATTGCATCTCAAGCTGTCATGGAAACTTGTTATCATTTCTTTGATCCTTAAATCATACACACAAAAATTGCTGAGGAAAGATAGAGGGATCACAATATTTGTGTGAGAAAGATTAATGAGCTGTCTAAGCTGATTGCTTTTGCAGTAGCTCATATTTCGTGACATTTTATAAATACATAAGTGAGATTTTAAAAAAAAAGTTTAAATAAAAAATCCTTTTCTGATTTTCAATGCATACCAAGTTACAAGTTTTATTTTCTATGTGTATAATTTGTATGAAATGCAACCTAACTATTCCCAAAATGTATCTGTTGATGATTTGGTTCCATAGCACTTTTTTCTAGGTACATGTCATATATTTACATTTTACAGTATAATATGAAGGTACTCATGGAGAATACATTTGATTCTATTCATAGGACACCCTATACAACATAAAGAATATCAGTCTTTTTCTAGCTATTGCAAAACAATGTTTATCATATTTATTACTATCTTTATTGATCATACAGGTTTGTCAAAGTTCATGTAACAATGTCAGTGTATGATTTAGCCACACCAAAATCTTTCCTTGTATGTGTATATCCAGTTGGAATGAAATGAATTTCAAAAGCATGTGTTCAATTTTATTTCTTTCTACTACAATATATTATAAACTAAGAAATCCAATCATAAAAAATGTTTTGTTTATGTGATCATTTTTATCAATATAACTATAAAGGTTTATTCTCTTATCATGATTCATATATGAACAAATAAAAGCATAACTGTAATATTCAGTTAAAATCGATATGTGAAATTCCCCCTTTTTCCTCACATTTTTGTTTAAATAAATCATGGAGCACTTAAATTATTTCTTTTTTAGATTTGTAAGAAAGCTCAGTAAAAGTTACAGCTCATATTGCAAGTTATGCATAGGCACCATTAACTGACCAGTAAAAAAAAAAAAAAGGGGCAAACCTTC